>OOFC01002666.1:15695-34188 GCA_900323345.1 Pseudochromis fuscus | reverse complement strand
GGGGGGGGGGTGAGTCTGGTTTGACTCCTTCCTTATCAGTGACCATGTGTAACCCAGTGATCTGTGAATACATTTCAAATGGCACAACCTCCTATTAACAGCTGAGCATGACTTAAACAGGTTCCCATTCAGTGGGAGGATCTCGCTGACCCCGTTGAAAACCCTGTGCAGCGTGGATGAAACGATACCATCGGCCGTTCATACCGAGCTATCAGACAGGAGCCCAGCAGCCAGCACTGAGGGAGATTTACTGGCTGCATAAAGCACTGCGCAGTCTGCAGCAGCCTCACCGCACACGGCGCTCTGTGCAGCGTCAGCCGGGCAGAGACGGACATGCTGCACTCAGGTGGTTACATGTAATCAAAATGTAATTACCTCCTTCACATGTAATCACTGAGGCTGCTTAATTCATTTTAAATATTAATGTTGCTGCGACTGAGCCTGATTGGATTATTGATTTACACTTTTTACTGTACACAGACATGCTAACTGCTGTCTGCTTTGTTCTGCATTACTGCTGACTGATGAGTTAAGCTAGCACACTTTGAAACAGTGCTACTATAGCAACACTTTTTATTATAGTAACAACAGAAAATGTTTGATGATGTCGCCTGTTGTATGAGATGACTGTAGACAAATGACTGTTAGATGTGTGGATGTTTCTGTGTGGTTTACCTGAGCAAATTTAGAAAATGATAAATAATACGTGGTGTTTTTTACAGATGGTTGTTGCCCCCTAGTGGCCAGAAATCTAATGTTGTATCTTTAAAAAAAAAAGGATTGTGGGAGTTTTTTTTTGTTTTGTTTTTTTAAATCTTCTATTAGCATTATTTTCCAAAAATCCTTGTAGCACCCTATAATGTAATAATTTCCTGAAAATGTAATAAGTCATGAAAATGTAATAAAATTTGCACTTATCTCGATTGAAAATGTAATAAAACCCAATAATGTAATAATTTCACCTATAATGTAATAAAATATCCTGACTGATATTGTAATAACTGCTGTATTAAGTTGAAATTCAGCAGGTGATCGCACCAGAGAAACAATTGTAGAAATAGTCAAGTCACATATAAGGTGACCAGATAAATTCCCAATTATGTAATACGTTTTTTACATTATCGGTAAAAATATTCTTACAATATCAGTCAGGATATTTTATTACATTATTGGTGAAATTATTACATTATTGGGTTTTATTACATTTTCAATCGAGATTAAATTACATTTTCAGGTGTTATTACATTATAAGTGCTACAATCCTCTCTGGAAAACTGGTTCGAGACCAATCAAAGACATAATTAATCAACTACTCTGATCATAGATCATATGTTTTGTAATTTCTGTCAACATTTGCTCTTTTTTCTTTTTTTTAAACACAGTCAATTGGACTTTTGTTCCCACTATTGAGCAATAATACATCTTAAAGCAGTTTGTTGTTTTTCTATTATTCTTAAAAGTACCGTATTTTCCGGACTATAAACCACTGCTTTTTTCCGACGCTTTGAACCCTGCGGCTTAAACACCGGTGTGGCTCATGTATCGGCGGCACAAAGCTCATTAGCTTTTTACAAGCTAGCAAGCTCCGTGCCGCCGATACATTTAGCCTGGTCACATCAGACCCGGTCAGCGTGGACCACATGAAACTGTTTGAATACATTCAATAGCGGCTTATAGACAGGTGCGCTCAATAGTCCAGAAAATACGGTATATATTTTTTTGCATTCCTTGCATTCTTTGTGTCGATCAAAGACTACCTCATGGTGACGCTAGCAAAGAAACTGTAAATATATTAGCATTTCTGGCAACATGTAAACCAATTAATACAAGAAGATCGTCATTTTATCCGCAGCCTTATATTTGACAAAAGTTTTTTTCCCCTTTGACTTTCCAAAGATTAAAACTTCGTGTTGTACTTCAGATCAAATCCCCAGGAAGTTACTAAACTAAATAATCTGCTGACGCGTCGACAACTGTAAAACACCCTCTGAACGTCGTCCTGCTTGTTGAAAAATGCACCAGAGCTGTAAAACCTCTCGGGCTGCTCCATCATGATCGTCAGTCACAAACTGCAAGTACGACAACTTGACAAATCAATGACGTTCAGTGCTGTAAGTTTACCTGGAAAGTTTGTGTTCCCTCTGAAAGCACGACTGTCGAGCGAGGATTTATTTACGGAGCGGCGGGTTCCTGCTCCCGTGGGACAGCTGCTGTAGTGGAAACACACCTGATGCTGTACTTTACATTCCTGTATTGTTGGTAAGTTTAATTATAGATTGTTGTATTGTTGGCACCGAGCCCTCACTGCAGCAGAGTAAGACGCCCGCTCACCTACAGGATGTCAGAGGGGTATTACAGTTGTATTTGGCAGTGGGATCTATCAGCTGCTCTTTGTTCCTGGTACTGATGTTGTGTATATGACACTGAGTGCGGCGGCTGATTTCCAGAGCGATAAGAAAGGTTTAGCTCGTCTGTGTAAAGGGGTTGAATGTCAGAGGTGTTTGAAGCAGTCAGGCAGATTGTGTTCCTCCGCCGTCTCGGTCTCTGTTCGCCTGAGGCGTCTTCGCTGATTGTATTCTGACAAGATCCTGCAGGAACAAAAAAACATTTCTAATTCAACATTTCTGTACGTCTGTGGACCTGATGCTGTATTACTCTACAGAAGTTTCCTGAAACACTCATTTTGTGGTAATACACCGGTGATTCAATAACGGAGATTACAAGCAGGAAAGCACCGAGCCGCTCGCTGTGGAGTCATTCTGCCTCTTACATGCTGCTTTACTCTGATCAAGGTCCGTGTACTTTCCCCTATCAGTCCACAGTATTGGATATCACACAGTGGAACCTGCTTGTATCTGTTTCACAGCTGGATTCGGTCCAACAGACTGATACCACTTTGATCCAAAATGCTTTGGTATCGGCTGTAAGAGGTTTTCTAACAAGCTGTGTCTGACTTGATCTGTAATGTGAGAGTTTGGTTCACCACCACCACCACATACACACTAATACTGCTGGGTTGTTTTAACCCAGAAGTGGGTAAATATTGGACTAACTACACACTGGGGTAATTTACAGAAGTCCTAAAAGGGCGTGGTTAACTATGTTTTTATTTTCTCAGTTTTCCCATGATAAGGAGATAATTTCAGTGGTTTTCTTGAGATCTCGAGTTGTTTTTCTCGTTATCTTGAGAAAACGAAGGTCGTTGTCTTTATCCGGACCATGATGTCCCACTCTGCTGCTGCACACACTGAGCTTTACTTCTGTTTGTTTGTGCTTTTGCTCATCATGGTTTAGAGTTATGATCATCTGACGTTACTGTGGTGCAGTCGCCAGAAAATTATCTTGTTATCACGAGAAAACGAAGGTTGCTTTCTGTTGATAACAAGATAATTTATCTTATAATCTTAGAAAAAAGACTTTTTTTCTCATTATCTTGGGGAAACAAAGTTTGTTTTCTCGAAATAACGAGAAAACTAACTCAAGATCTCCAGAAAAACACTTAATTTATGTCGTTATCACGGGAAAACAGAGAAAATAAAAATATAGTTAACCACGTCCTTTTAGGGCTTCTGTAGTAATTTAACTTAGCAGTAGTTTATTTTTACCCATCATTTGATCAAACTGGGTTAAATTAAGCTAGCAGGTGAACCTCAGTATTTTAACATATAACTGACACTGTGGGTCAGTGAGTAGAAATGTATTTAATAATATAAATCCTTTTTTCCCCGTTGGTCTATTTTTAACTACACTTTGTCTGACTTTCTGATCCTTAAGGATTTAACACAGATCATCAGAAGTGTCTAATTGTAGGAAAATACTCAGACTGTCTATAAAACTCCACAGTTATTTCCAGTGGTGCACGCAGACATTCAGGCTAAAGTTGTGTCATTCATCAGTGAGGTTCAGTAAAAACTTTTGATTTTCATGCAGTTAAAAAATCAGTAGATGGCAGTGGAATAAATATGATAATAACTGAGGCCTTGTGAAAAACATGAACTTGATGATGGATCAGTACAGGTCTGTTTTTCCAGGTTTTTACTGGTTATACATGTAATGAACAAAGGTTAAAACACTGCACCCCTTTGTAAATCCAAATCCAACCAATAAGTTTTATTTTGTAGTTTTCACTCAAGTGATGTTGGTTCATGGTGACAGGGAAACAGAGGAGCAGGCGCAGTTTAAAAATCACAGACTTACCAGAATCTCCTGAATCATTTTGCTAAAACTGTATCTAAAATGTAGATATTAATAATAACACCACCTCAGCTCAGTGGAGTACTGCATGTATAAGTCCAGTACCTCTGCTCTGCACTTCCTGTACCTGCGTTGTGCAGTAACACGGCAGCAGTGTGACAGAGGTGTCACTCAGGTGTGTGTCAACAGCAGAAAGACCAGAGAAGCTGATAATGATTAACGTCCATCAGCTGTATGTGGGCAAGCATAGGTTGCCGTGGTGACCATACCTGCTGTATGCTGCTTAAATTAGCCAGAGTTTTCTCTGGTTGGGTGCACCTCTGGATCTCCTGCTAACAAGTCAACAACTCCTGATGGTAACTTCCTGTCGCCAGCTGATGATGTTGTGCGTGAAAAAGATTAGAAAAAAATATTTTACTTCTAAATCTGAAACTTATTGTTCTCCCATTCAGTCCCACACACAGTATTCCCTCATGTGTTTGTGTTGTTTGTGGGATTTTTTCCAATTTAATGTTTCAGACAGTGTAAGAAAAACAGAAATACAAACAATCACCCGGAGATGGGACGGTGGTTTTTGGCATTTCTAAAAGAGGATTTCATTCACACAGCACTCTCAGCAATTATGGTGGAGAAAAATTTAAATGAGTGTGTTTGACTGGATGACAATAACCAACAGTTTAGATCATATCGTCATCATTTATCTTCATTTTCTCTCAAGCGTGAGATCAGATAACCAAGCACTTAGTTTAAAAACAGCCTTTTTTTTTGTCTGTAATTCTTGTTGTACATGACTTATTTAAAGTATGACAGACCTCAGCGAGCAGGAGACAAAGCAAAACCAGAACAATACCTGCTAATCCAGCCTGAACAGGACATATTCAGTTAGTAACAGCTCCATGACTGAGAGGCCAACACAAGCAGCCCTGAGCTCTAATCCTCCATCACCAGAGATCTGAACAAAGCTGATGGTGTTCAACCTGAAATAAAACATAAGAGTAAATCTGCAGAGCTCTAATTCACAGTGTGCACAATTCTTCTTATTTGCTTCCTAACACACAAGCTAAATCCAATATCGCTAACGATGCAATTAACCCCAGAAAGGTTGATTGTGCAGTGACCTGCGGCTGGTGACGTTAACACCAGTCATCAGCCTTCAGATGTATTGATATATTGATGTTTTGTTGTTTAATAAAAACGATCCAAAAACAAGGACAGAGCAAAAAGTAGTTGTACCTCTTTAAGATAGGCAAGCTAAACAAGAACAGGTGCTAGGTCCGTGCTGGTTCTAGTCCTGGTGGTTAGTTGGTTCAGATCCAGTTTCTCCTATGAACCGGTTTGTTTTTCCACTGACAAGGAGCCAAGTTGGGGCCACGTCACGTAAAAGGTCAGTACATCACTGCATAGGGAGCCGGTTCACAACAACCAGCCGCTAGCAAGCTAGCTGCTGTTAAAAAACTACTGTTAACCTGTTACTATCAGTCCACGAAAAAACAATTTTTTTCAGCAGATATTCTAGTTACAACATAATTGAGTTAACAAAGCAGTGTTGCATCGCTACGTGTGGTATTTATTCAGTTTTGGGAAATTACAATGCCCTTCTGGTCGCATATGACGGCGAAGTGCAACCTCGCTGTAATAATCCTTAAATGGAGGAGTTATCATGTGCATACAAGTGCTGTTCCTGGTTTTACAAGTCTACACTGAGATCCAGAGACAAAATGTATTTTCATTACTCTACTCGTCTACTATCGCTAGTTATGTTTCCACCATCGCTCCACCAGCTCCTGACGTAGTCGCTGCTTAGTCGGTGCTAAGTCTGGCCCAGCAAAGAAGTGGGGCCAGACTTAGCCTCAGTTTTAGCATCTGGGGCTGGTTCTCGCGACGGTGGAAACACAAAAACTGGGTCTAAGTCAGGAACTGGCTCCGAACTAGCACCAGGTGGAAGAGGGGTATAAAAGTACTTTCTGTTTCCCATATTTTATTGCAGAGAGATGCATTGTTTTAAGGAGTATGATATAAATTTAAAGACATTCTGATGCACAAGTTCCACTTCGCAAGCTACTGCTTCACCTCATGATGAAAAAAAAAAAATCACAAATGCTTATAAAAATGCTCATATCACACACACAACTGAAAATGGAGAACATGTCACAGGGGGAAAGGGCAGCAGCCTTGTGTCTCTAGTAAAAAAAATCAATTCAAAAACCTATAGTCCTGACAGAAGTGAAGTTGGGTCTCTGAGTTTCTCAGTCTCCCTGCAGGAGAGAAACTCCACTGAGTTCTCTTAAACTGTTTAATTTAAGTGTGGGTCCAGTGAACTGGAAGAGAAATACTGTTTATCACGAGCGGGTCTCTATGCGGCAGAGAGAAGCATCAGGTCAGCACGACGCTCCAGCCAAACGCACAGACAGAGATAGATGGATTGTCAGAACACCTCAGCACCAAACAGCTCATAATGTAGGACACGTTTTCCCTATGTGCAATTTAAGCTGCTTAGCTAAACAAATCTGAGCGTGCTAAGGTAGACGAACGGGATAATGTGCAGTCCACACGTTTGTTTTTTTTTCTTCCTACCTCGCGTTTTACTTTCTTCATTGTTTCAGTTGCTGCAAATTGAGAACAATTGGACCACATGGCATGTTAGAAATCAGTTTGACTACGCTGGCACCGACCAAACTGTGAAAGTAGGACTGGCAGAGTAACCATATGCTCCGTGCCAGATCTTTCTTGTTACACAAACACAAGTCCACACACACACACACACACACACACACACACACAATTATTTAGAGAAAATATGATTGATTTCCTGCTTTTAAATCCAAACCTCCACTGCTTCATGCCCTCCAGTCTAGTTAAACCTGCAGCTTAATGTGGAATGAAAAACATATAGATGACAGCCATACAGTTGCAATATTGTGGCATAATATCAACATCAAGGTCATTTAAATGTTTAAGTTCAGATGAGTAGCTCATGAATCTCTATCTCAGCTCCAGGTGCTTAATTGTTATGACATTTCAAATTACATTTTTGTTTTCTGCCTCCTGGCAAACACTTTCCTTGGCCCACAAGATGAGAAGGGAATATTTTCCTTGGTAAATGGCGCAAATTCTCCTCTTTAGGCAAAATCTATGTGAAGAATAATTCATGAGACACACTTTTATAGTATCCGCTTTGGCTTGTAATTCATTGGCCATATGGTGTCATTGTGTCTGCATGATAAAGTGACTGAAAGCAGCAAAAAGGACATCCAGGAATTCTTTTGAAGTGCACAGCTGTGCTCATATCAGTTGTATATGAAGTATAATGAGGGATCTCCTTGTCACTGTCACCTGTGATAGACTCATCCGACTCCAAATCACAGGGCTAATGGAGAGATCGCCCAGTGGGATACAAAGGAGAGCTATTGTTGTTCGAGGTTACAGTGGCACCTGAGCATTGAAATGGACTGCATAATGACGGATTTATTTATGGTGTTAATGTATCTGAGAGGAGCTCATTTGTCTGTCACCATGTATACTTGACTGGAGAGGATGGAGATTAGCTGTGGAGTCAATGTGACCTTTCTGTCTGTCATTCCTCCTCCCTCCTCACAGCTTTGGTTATTTTTCTCAAACTGTGTGCACAGAGTGACCACGGATTTGGATCGGGGAAGGTTCAAGTCGGTCGCTGTTCCTCGACGTCTCGGCTCAGACTCGAGGATTTGGAGTGTGCCTCTCGGATGAAGCTCGTCGCCGCCGGTGTTTACTTAACTTGATTAAAAAATACACTTGTCATTGCGCAGGCATGTGAGAGCAATTACGATTTCTTGTAGTGTTTGTTTGCTTTAGCCTGTCATCCGTAAATGTAATAAACACAGAAGAGATGAGGGGGAAAAAATGTTGAAAAAGTATATCACTGCTATTGCCTTAAACTATAAGAAATAAGTCATAAATAATTGATTACCCAAGATAATATATTGATAGGGAGAATGTTTTGGGAGGGATCTTTGAGAGACAAATATTTATTTAGTGTCTCGACAGGCGTCAGAATCAAAAGCCAAAACAGATTCATAGCACAAAACCTTGAAGCCAAATGTTTGTAAAGATTAGCCACAGTCTAACTGGCAGTTTAATTATTTTTGATTGCACATTATTAGCGACTCTCTCAGTACATATTTCTGTCTGTTGTTTGGCGAATGGGGGCCCCATTGTTGATTTCCTTTTTCTCCATGTTACCAGGGTTCAGGACAACACTGTTGGCACTGAAATGATTGGAAGAAAAAAAGAGAGCTGTGACAGGCTTGAGCAAACAATCTCAGCATGATCAAAGCCGCTGAGTGGAAGAGAACACTGTGTACAATGATTGGAGGGCGGTGGGAGGAGGGCACCGGAGTGAAACAGATCACCTCAACACAAAGTTTCTCTGACACTGCAGTTCATGGGATGGGATGTTGGGGGGGTGGTGTTACAATCCATTAATCATAACTACTGTACTAATGTCAGGCAATAGCTCTGCAGCCCGCACACTTGTAACTTTAGTCGATGGCTGCGACTGCTTCGCGATCACAACCGTCGCTTTTATACCTTCGGTTATTACCTGAGCTGTGACAATAGGCGACAACAATAACAACACAACACGTGTCAGAGTGTGAGGTCCGGCCGGCGCTGTACATTGTAATCAAACTGACAAGGTAACAACCTCCATTCTGTATCGCATTCAGAATCTTCCCACTTGTACATAATTACCACATTTCTCCCCTGTAGTGAGTATTACCAGTGGGAGCTGCATCCCTGTAGAGGGAGAGAGACATGTGACACCAACCACTGTCATTAGACAGTGAGTGGAGGCAAAGATCAGCAGACAACTCCTATCTAATGGCTGTACGCTGGGACGAGGAGCCAGACGTGGAGACTGGGAGAGTTAAAAATATATATATATAATGGGGTGGTGGAATTAAATAGAGGTAGTTAACTGGGTGTGATTTGAAGTTCGCCAAATTATGTTGGGGACTGCAAAAGCTGTAAATGATACTCACTGATTCAAATCCTGCTGCATGATGTCATCTTTCTTCCTCATTATACAGCAGCTTTCCTGATGATTACACAAGCCACAGATTTTGTTTTGGGGGGTATTTTTCACTCACAATAATTAGGGAGTTTTTTAAAAGCAAAACAATGTTGAAACAAACAAAATAATAAATGAAAAACACAGTAATGGATTTTGAACATGGATTGACTGCTCTGTTAATAAGCACAGTGACACTAAACAACAATATATTTTTTTGTGCTAAACGTTGCTTACATCAGTAGCAATTACAAGCAAATGACTAAAATAGGCTTTTATTGTCTATATCAATCTACCGGTAGTCTACTTTAAAAAATAAAAATAAAAAAAATATTCAAGGATTGCTCAGTCTCTTATAATTCATTTAGTAAGATTTGGTTTATATAGAAAAAATATTTAGGCTTCATTATGTCTAACAAAAATTCAAGTTAAGAAAACAGTAGACAATTAGAAAAACATACATTTAAACAAAATACCACAAGTACTGTGGTGAACACAGTTACCACAACATCACAACCGTTAGTAAATCACAGATAAAACTACAAAACCCTCACAGAGGACAGACCTTCACCACGACACAATCCACAGCTCATCTCCACCAGACTGTCTCAGATTGGACATCATCATCCTGCATGTGGATTTTCAACAAAATCTAATACAATGTAACTATAGGCAGTAAAAAAAAAAAAATCAAAATGAGGCAAAAAGTGAAACACTCCCGGCGGCCACTAGAGGCTGGCTTCAAAAAAACTCTGGCTCCAATTGACTTCAATTCAAAAATTGTCATTGAAATACTCTATAGCAGCGGTTCCCAAGCTTTTTTGCAGCACGGACCGGTTTAATGTCGACATTATTTCCACGGCCCGGCCTTCAAGGTGTGGCAGATAAATAGAAGAAGTCGTCCTTTTCCCCTTTTGCAAAGAAGCTCTCCAAAGACGTTTGTATTTTATCCATTTTCACTAGTTTGCGGGCTTATTTTATTTTTTTTTATAACGTATCCGACGTTATACGTGATAGGTGATACGTTTTATCACATGACCGGGACAAGAGTACAACGTATCAAGAGGCACAGGCAAAAGTTAAGTTGAAGAGAATCCGGTCGTTCCTTTCAAAATAAAATGTCTTTCATGCACTAACAATCAATGCAACGGAAGTTATATTTTTATTTACTTTTTGGGTGCGGCCCGGTAACAACTGCCCCACGGACTGGTACTGGTCCCCGGCCCGGTGGTTGGAGACCACTGCTCTATAGTACACTTTTTCCACAGGTTATTCAGATGTTATTAGCTGTAGTTACTTCTTCTTATCAGTGATCTTTTGGTCCATCTGAAAAAAAAAGTAATTGAATAGATATTAGTCTTCAAAAAAGATTAAGATGTAGTGCTGTGGTTACTTTGTCTGGTCAGAGCTGTGTAACACACACTGGGCAACATCCTCAGATTCAAGGGTCAGGCTCGATTCCTCCCTTCATATCCAAATATGGTCACTTCTGGCTCCATTCAACCAACATGGTGACATTCAGACGCCAAACTCGGGTTCTATGTGACAAAGTTATGAATTTTCACTAAAGAGATGAAACATTTCACTGTTTTCAGTTTGTACCTCCCGCTCCTCTTCTCCCTCCTCTATGTCTCAGTCATGTTTCACTGCCTCCTATTTGTTGGTTGGTTGGTTAGAAAAATGCTTACACATTATAAGTAATAGGATATTCTGTAGTTTATTTTCAGATCGGGGCCCATCTCAGCTCAAAATGCAATAATTTTCTTCTTGGACAATACCCAATTTTTCTAAAATAAAACAAACAAAAAAAAAGTCATAGTGGTATGTAATAATTTTTGCATAATGTTGCCATGAAAAGATGGGCAAACACAGATGTATTTATTATTCAAATGTATTCAAATGCATGTAATGGTATATCAAAAAGAATTATGTGTATGACAATAATATTTGCCAGTTGTATTAGAAGTCTGAATTTATTATATTGATCTATTTATATATCGATCTTGAAAGTCTCGTGTAAAATATGTGTGGACATATACAGTGTGTGCAAGTGTTTTACATATATGCATATGAGGACACGTTCAGTGGACACTTCTGGGGCAGATTCAAGTCCAATCTGTTCCCTCTATGTACAATTAAAGCGCCACTGAGGAACAGCGCACTGTGTCCCAATTATATTTCTCCAAATGTTCCCGGCAACATTTCTGCAGTGTGCACGCTTCTCCCACTCCTCCCACTTCTAAGTTTGGGTGACAGGCATCTGAAATACCTTGTCTGTAGAGCTTTTCACAATGCCCCAGATCCATCATTGCAGGGCCATTGAGGCTCATTGTGTGCATCCATTAACTGTATCTATGGTGGAACCTTACAAAGGGCCAGCTTGAAGAGGGTCACTGGTGCGTGGGCCCCAGCCATCATAAATCTCGTGCAGTCCAGAGCTGAACCTCCCCTGTGCTCAACTAATGGTACTCTAATCACTGGTACCACTTCTTGGGTGGGATGGAGGGATGTGTGTGTGTGTGTGTGTGTGTGTGTGTGTGTGAGATGGGGGCTGGGGACTTACAAGGGGACAGGGTGTGTAGAGCATTATTCATTTGTTTCCAAGCTCAGAGACCAATGAGCTCTCACTAATCACCCGGCTTTTTGTCTTTACCATAAAAGTGTTTTTGAAGAGCGCAAATTGGCCAACTGTTGTAGCGACACTTCTTTTGTCAGGAATATCGATATTAATCATTGTCTTTATCCCCGCTCCAGCACAGTGTTAATATCCATATGAATAAAATATAGACTGCGCACAAGGGATGGTCAAATCCCTTCCCTCGCCTCCTATTGAATGATCTCATTGTTCCTCATTATTGAAATGGGTCAGTGCCTCCTCACCTCTCTGCTCACCTGTGGAAAAACATATGGGTTTTGAGAGAACTGCAATATTAATGCCCCCATAAAGCGGAGAGGACCTTTTCTGCAGCCAGAGCTCACCTTAAGTACAAGTTTATGTTTTGTTGCTTTTCTGGAAACCACCTCTATAAATGCTATAGCTGGTCATTTGTGGTTATAGGGTTTAAGAGTAGAATCACCTCTAATATTAAATTGTGTGCTCAGTGTTAATATAAACATGCATTGAAGTGCATAATGATTGCTGCTAATTATTACAGATTATCGACTGATTATTGCAAATGCTAAAGTATTAAAAAAAGTAGAAATCACTCAAAGAGCACAAACCTCTGCCAGGGAATGATATATTTTTTTTAATTTATTATAGAGTTCAGGATGGTGACATCACATTGCAAAGCATTTTGGGATTTATGGTCCACTCATCAGCAGCCACATTTATTCCTATAGATTTCTACACTTTTACTTTCTGGTCATTTTGTTATATTTTATCAACAATGGGATGCAGATGTTGCGTGGTGGGATGTGACAGTAAGTTTCATCACTGGTCTGGGAGAAGTTAATCAGTTAATCATGTTTTTATCCCACTGTTCAAGTCGGGGCTAAAACACCTGTCTGACCCTCTGTTTTGGTTGTGTAACAGCTATATGAGCAGTCGCAATGTCGTCATGTCCAGGGCTGTGGTAGGACACATTAATCTATTACATATGGATGGAAATATGGAATATGGAAAAAACAATGTTCCTGAACAGACCCATGCTTCCCTTGCACTGTAACAGATTTGTAAATTTCAGAAACAGCACTACAGGTGTGGATGTATCAGCTGTTTGCCGAGCATTCACCAAAATCGCAAAGAAAACAACAGCGATCGCTCACATTTAGGCGTCTGTTCAACCTAGTTAAATGAGGCCTCACTTGTTTTATTGCTGTCCTGTAAAATTTGTGTTATAATATTACTGTATTTTCTGGACTATTGAGCACACCTGTCTATAAGCCGCTATTGAATTTATTCAAACAGTTTCATGTGGTCCACTCTGACCAGGTCTGATGTGACGATGCTAAATGTATCGGCGGCACGGAGCTTGCTAGCTTGTAAAAAGCTAACGAGCTTCGTGCCAACGATACATGAGAAACACTGGTGTTTAAGTTCAAAGCGTCAGAAAAAAGTAGCGGCTTATAGTCCGGACAATACGGTAATATTATACATGTCAAATATACATTTTTGGCTCCTGATGCTATTTGGCTGTTTACGATTGCAGACCACAAACATGGTGGATGCCTCCAACGTTCCCGGACTCTATATCCATAGATTAATCCTCATCTCCACTAAACTGTTGGAGATTGTTGACACTATCATCTGGGTCATGTGGGTAGATTTTCAACCAGATCCATTAAGATGTGATAAAGTTGTGTTTAAAACATTCTCCCATTATAAAATAATTGGATTATTTGGGATGTTTTTGGGACATGATCCTACCTTGATCCTATAATGATTTGTTCCTTCGATGAATTGATGAAAAAAAATCATCAAGATGTGTTTTTCCATAATGTTGCTAACAGACAACACAGACAAAAACACTGACAGTGAAGAATCATTTGCAGTAGGTTACAATGTTTCTCCTCGAGCAGTTCAATAATTACAAGAATGCAAAAATATATTTAAAAATACGCTGGACAAAGCTCAGGAAAAGCAGCCCTTTCAAAAATGTTTTTCATTCGCTCCTGTACTTGTTATGAAGAACGCTGTGTTGAAGTATAAAGACTGGCATTTGTAGCAAAGTCACAAATTGTTACCTTGTTTAATGTGTTTCCCTGCGCTCTGAATGCTGAGCAGTGTCCCTGTAAGCATTGCCATGCAGGTACAAGTGTCCCACTAATTTGCCTGCAGGGCCCTGGGAATGGCTAATTCCCCTGTGCTGGAGAACATTGTCTAAATTGGGTTATTTTGAGAAAGCTAAGCAGGATATGAACAGACTCTTTAACACCCAGTATCCAACAGTTTGTCCTCTGTAGATTGGGCAGCTAATTTACATTTCATCCCTTTGCGTGTGTTTTTTTTCTCGCTCTCTCTGTGGCTATCTTCAGCTTTGTGGGCATCTCAGCCGGAACATCTCCCACTGGAGTCTGTGGGTGTCCTCTCAAGTAAAAAGAGCTCCTATTGGTCTTCCTGCGTCCTACCCACACACACACACACACACACACACACACACACACACAAACATCCAAAGGTTCCCCTCTCTTCGCCAATCAGTCCCTGCAAATCCTGGCAGTCATCACAGTGTCTGAAACACAAAAGAAGCATGTCTACCTTAATACTGTCCCTGGGTGCCCAGAGATGTAGAAGCAGTGTTGGCAAAAAAGAGGAGAGCGCCTCCGCTTAAGGCCGCAGGAGTCCTCCATCTTTCCCTTCATATAGTGGATGATCAAACCTCAGAGAAAGATTCAAGTCAAGTGCTTGGAAGCCAGTGGCTTTTTTTTTTTCTTTAACCAAACACCACAGGGTTACTGGTGAAATGTATCCAGTCATATTTTCATGTGAGCTACAACATTTAGATGACAGACTTTGTCCAGTGCTTCATGTACGATCAAGTGTTCAGTACTAAATAAATAAATAAAAATGAACTATATTATAACCAGTAAACCAGAGATCAAGTAAGAAAATAGTCATTCTCAACTCACTATATTATTTTATCATTCATAGATAGATCGATAGATAGGTAGATAGATGGATAGATGGATGGATAGATGGATAGATGGATACTTTATTAATCTCCAAGAGAAATTCCTGCATTTTGGTTTAATTTATTTTCAATGTAGAATATTTTATCTTAACCCTTTAACACCAAATGTATACCCGGCGACTTTGGATTACCGTAATTATGTCATGTTTTGCGCAATCAAAAAAATTCCAATGGTTCCTGAGAGCTGAGACGTTGCACTTTACAATGAATTTGGTGTCATTATGGTAATTTTACTTGTGCCTCTCCCTGACGCCAGCAAAGTAGCCACTTTACAGTATACTACATGTTGTAAGAGTGTAATAATAGTAACGATGAAGCAAGAATAGCAGAAAAACACGAAAACAGAATTTCATTATAGAGTCTTAGTAAGCAAAAAAACTGCAACTGCACATGAATGTTAGATTTTTTCAGGTTAAATTTGAATTTGAAATCAAAATAAGCATAAAAAGTCCAGGTGGGAATTTGGAGGCTCAGATGTTAAAGCGTTAAAAGCCTGGTTTTATAATGCATTGACTCTCTCTGACCTGGCCTACTGTGTTGTTACACAAAATAATAACTACTGTGTGTCTGTGTGTTGTGTTTATTTGCATCAGCAGACTCTCATTGGTTGATTCACAGTTAAATTGGCATCATTGTTGCCCTAGCTACAGGCTAACTGGCTAAACGTGGTCGCAGCTGAGTGGCAGGAACGAACAGGTTCAGCGGTGGGATCCCAGTCACACTGCCTCCGAGCTCTTTGGCCACCCTGAACTAGTGTGTCACAACCCATGTGTTTGGTTTGTTGACATTGAACACTGTTAATTCTCCACTTCCCAGTATATAATAATGCCAGTCAGTCACTAAGTAGCTGCATTTTCCTTTAAACTACCACACACAGCTTGTACCGTCTATTTATTCTGCACGATGGTGAGAATAAAAGCATGAAGGCACCAGCAGGGAAATGGACTGTAATTGTATTTTAATGCAGGAACACCTGAGGAGTTATTGTACAGTATGTTCCTGTAGAGCTTTTACATGAAGATCAGGACCTTACACGAAGTCTGTGTGCACATCATGCTCTTTGACTTACTATATGAGAACAAGCCTGCTATAGGGTTTTTTCTGTGTGTGTTTGAAATACCGGGCAGCGCCACATACTGTGTGCCCTAAAACCAGCAGTCCCCAACCTTTTTTGCACCACAGACCGGTTTAATGTAGGCATTATTTTCAGGGACCGGCCTTCAAGGTGTGGCAGATAAGTACAGCTAAAATAAAATAACATGACCGGCATAAAAAGTTGTCCTCTTATCCTTTGCCAAGAAGCTCTCCAAAGACCTTTGTATTTTATTCATTTTCGCTAGTTTGTGGCGTATTTTTTGGCTAACGTATCTGACTTTAAACATGATAGGTGATACGTTTTATCACTTGACCAAGACAAGCGTATTGACGTGTCAAGAGGCAATGGCAAAAGTTAAGCTGAACAGAATCCTGTCGTTCCTTTCAAAATAAAATGTCTTTCAGACTCTAATAATCAATGCAACGGAAGTTATATTTTTATTTAATCTTTCTGTGCCGCCCGGTAACAACTGCCCCATGTACTGGTACCGGTCCCTGACCCGGTGGTTGGGGACCACTGAGCTAAAACCTCAAAACAGATCACAATACACCAAAGTCCTCAGGGTCCTAACCTAATCCTGCAGTGATAATTTAAGACAGTTTAAAATCCCTTAAAAAGTTTCTCTAATACTGTTTATTGGCATTAACATACCCAGTGACCTCTCAGGAGAACCCGCACACCAAAGTATGTTAAGTAATCTATATGTTTTATTCTAAACCACATGCAACAACCTTAACAGCTACTATTTAAGAAATGCATTTCACTAATGCACTTACGATGTACCTACATAATGGTAGGGTTTTTTATAAGGTAGGTTTTTACATGCAATCACGACTAAAAGCATTTTTAATGATGCATTGTGTTCTTTTCCCCTTGTCACACTCAGTCACAGGTTTAAGAAAATATTGTCTGTGATGTAACCTGTCGCAGTAACTCTTCATTATCAGTGAGGCGTATGGAGTAATACACCAGAGAAAGCCATATCGGATATTCATCGGAGGTAATTTCTAATGTGTAAACATGAATGTTGTCCTTGATAAGGTTGCGCCCAGTAGTCCAGCAAAGATGATAGATGGCCGGTGATCCACCCGTGTGTTATTCAACACTCCTCCGAACGTGCTCATCAGCTGGGGGGGATTAACATTCGGCTGGTGTCTCGCTCCCTCTGTGCCTGGACAGAAAGCAGAGGCTCGGCAAAATATTAAATACATATGCAAACACGCAGGCAAGCAAATAAATAAATAAAAAGAAAAATTCATGCCGACCTGTTGGATGTTGTTTGGTAATGATTCCAGGATCACTCATGCATACAATGTGCTTTATTAAATGGAAGTCCTACAGTGTAGTTAAAGGAATTTCACTGTGTGCATTCAGCTGGAGATAAGATTATCTGTGGTGGTGTACAATGGCTCATTTTAGAGCTGGTGGAGATTTTGTCAAAAGAGATTATACGTGTAATCCCTTTTCAGACTCTCTCCTTCTGTAAAATACACTAAATATACCTAATATTCACATTTGTGTGCTGGAAATATGAAACAAGCACAGTCATCTCCCCAAACAACATAGATATTATTCAAGCTAGGCACATCCTGTCTAGGATTTTTTTTCCCCTACAGCGAAACAGAATACACACTTACACACTGCTGTAAGTTAAAAGGATAGTTTGATGTTTGATATAATATCAGAAGACCAACAATTTGTCTTTCTTTATGGATTTTCCAGTTATTCCTATAAAATTTGAGTGACATCTTCCTCCCAAGCCACATGATTCAAAACCAATGTGCAACTTGAAGCTGTGTCTCTAAAATGATACCAAAATCTTTTTAGATATTTTTTAAAAAGATGGGGAAGTAACTATAAGATCTGACTTTGTATATGTTAAAAAATGTTTTGCACAGGTTGTGGGTAGATTTGTTTGTTTATATCTTGTATAACAACATTAAATTAGTAAGAACAGATATTGAATGCTGATCAGTTTTGTTGTTTTATACATGTAAATATCGATCAATAAACATTAATGGTCTCTGTAAACTGCTTTGAGTGCAACTGAATTGGAATTTTGGAAAATTAAATTTTTTTTTTTTTAAATGGTTATATTACATTCTTTACGGCAGTGGTCCTCAACCTTTGTTGCACCACGGACCGGTTCGATGTTGGCATTATTTTCACGGACTGGCCTTCAAGGTGTGGCGGATAAATACAGCACAAATAAAATAACACAACCGGAATAAAAAAAAAAAGTTTCCCCTTTGCGAAGAAGTTTTTAAAAGACGTTTGGTTTCTTTTACTCATTTTCGCTAGTTTGCGGACTTATTTGTTTGTGTCTGATCACGAAAGTTAAGTCAGAGGGAATCCAGTCGTTTTTCAAAATAAAACATCTTTCAGACTATAACGATCAATACAACGGAATTTATATTTTTATTATTTTTCGTGTATCTGGGATCACATGACCCAATTTAATGACTTTTTCCAACTTTTTTTATTCCTAACAGTTTCTTTAACATTTTCTGTTTTTATGTAGCT
>OOFC01002663.1:1325-11756 GCA_900323345.1 Pseudochromis fuscus | reverse complement strand
ACATCAGATCATCAACTGCACACACTTATGGGCACATACACATACACACACACACACACACACATGCACACATATATGTATTATATATATATATATATATATATATATATATATATATATACACACACACATATACACACACACACACACAACATTATATATATATATATATATATATATATATATATATATATATATATATATATATATATATATATATATATATATATATATACATATATATATATGTATATATATATGTATATATGTATATATATATATACATATATATATATATACATATATATATATATATATATGTATATATATATGTATATATGTATATGACCCAGAGAAACAGGAATCTTTGAAGTGCGCATTGACAAACGTGCAAGTGTCTACACTACGACACAAAAATGAAAATAAAATAAAAATTCCATCATTGTTTCTTAAGTGGCATCTTTTAAGGTTTCAATTACTATGAATACAATATTTTTCTTCCATCACTCTTGGTTTTATTGGATTGTTAAAAGATTCCTGTTTTTGCGTGTCACCCTGTATATGCAAGTGTAGCAAAGACTTAAGCTGCCTCCTTAAGAAGAATATTTGAACACTTCCATGCTATGAATTTTGAGATGCCCAGTGACAGATGTCAATGGTTTTGCCTGCATTGACACAAATGCTGCAGTGACTCTTTTTGTTTGTGCAATAGACACACAGGAAGTTGTCTTTAGTCACATGGTTATTGCTTCAGAATCAGCTCATTGTTTGCCAGCATTATTGTAAGATTCTCACACCACAGCAGATGTGCTTAAATGGGAAAAATTACACTGAAATGATTATTACAGTCTTTCTCTGGCCAGATTAGCCCAGTGAAGCAAATAAATCCTTAAAAGCAACTTTTGTTTTTGTTGCAGTAAAGATGTCTGAGCAGTTTATTGTAGTTTATTGAAAATCCTGCATTGGAATTTACTCATAATCAAATTGTAACATTTGAAGGGGATTACGAATAATTATAATACACAACTCAAAAATCTAATTATTCATCCAGTGTAATTCCTCTGAGAGCTCTAATAATAATTGCAAGATGTCCCCTCTTGATGTCGAAACAAGACCGGCTGATGCTCATTATTTCCTGTTATTGTTAGAATTAATAATCTTAATTATTGCAAGCAAGAGCAGAGTCTTTTCCAGTTTAGTGATTTGATTTGCAAGCACAAGAAAACAGTTCAATTTTGCTGCACACACATTTACAACCACTGCACACCACCTGCACAGTATACCCAGGGGAAAAGCTTCACCGCATCTGGTAAATCAATAAAATGGCAGGGGTTATGGATTTGGTATTAATATGAACAGTTGGCAGATGAAATGAACTTTACCTAAGCAGCAGTAAGTCAAATCAGCAGCACGAGCACACCAGACAGAGTTAATTGTCATTTAATGTTACTGAAAGCTTGGGTTTTAGAAAGTTATCTGAAGGTTTGTGAGGTTGTTTGCTTGGACTTTAATGTGTAAGTAGTGACTCTGCTGGTGCCTGGACAGGTTTGTTTTGAAGAGAGAGCCTTCGAAGGCCAAGTGGACTCATGCAAGTGAAGTCCACCTTTTGATTTTATAGGTGAGGATTTTTTTTTTCTAACCAATCATGCGGACTGTAATGCTTTTCAGGGTTAAGTCATCCCCTCCACTGTGTGTGTGTGTGTGTGTGTGTGTGTGTGTGTGTGTGTGTGTGTGGCCTAACCACATGTTTTTCTCAGCATATTTTAGTGAATGTTTATCTTTTTCACAGTGGTGCTTGTGAGCCTCTGTCTCACTGGGGTGTAGTGGTTGTACTGTAATTCTGGTTGCTGTTATTCTTGACAAATTGTTGCGCGGCTGCATTCTTATGTCTTCCGCTGACTTGTTTGTGCCTGTCTTGCTTGTGGTTGTTTGTAAGACAATGCACATCGGCTGGTGTTAGAAAATCTTCTGACACATAATACAACTAATAAAAATTGATACCAGGTGACTGAAGTGCTCGGTTTGTTCTCAGATGGTGGTGAAAGCGAAAGTTGATCTGGCGTTTCCAAGGTTACGGGAGGTTGATGAACATAGATTTTCTGGTAAACTAAATTGTTTTTTGATCCTTGTGCATCAAACATGGCTGTGTCAGGCTCTTCCATGTTTTCACTTGCAGGAAAATATAGAGGGTCTATTTTTCTTGACACTGTTGCTGCTTCAAAAATCACACTGCATACTGTATGTGGTTGTCCATTTAGCTGCCATTATGAGGGCTCTTTGTACAAAATGTTGAGGTGTGTAAACACTCTGCTCTCAGTACGTGAGCAGGCTGCTTCTACACTTTCATTCAGCCCGTGTAGCATAGATATATTTCTGCTGTCAGCATAAAGCCAATGTTAGAAAATTCTCTGCTTTAATCTCAAACTCTCTCAATGCTACAGTGAAAGCAATATCACAAGTAGAGAATACACGCAGAGAATACATTTATCTGTGCATGTGAAATGTAGATTCTTTTCATGGAAAGCCATTCATTTGAACTGTCTGCTCTCGAGCATAAATTTTCAGTTTCATTAATGGGTAGTTTCTGCCACTGTAATGGGGTCAGTCAAATAAAAGATTAGTCAAATGACAGAAATTAATTTTCAAAACAGGTGAATGTTTATGTCAATTATTCTTCAAAAATGTCTGTTTATAGTTGATCAGAGGTTAGTCTTTTTTTACTATTCAATGTTATGCGGTAATATGTAGTCTAATATTTTAACTTTTATCAGGTTAAGTTGCACGTAGCACCCTACTTGGCACGAGGTTTATCTGGAGCTTCATACCATATCTCAGCACGGGCTTTGGGAGGATGTCTTGGAGTATGTTCCTTAATGTCTGTATCTCTTTATATTAGCCTGGAGATGCTCTGGTCCCCCTCTGGGCCTGTATGTGTATGAGCGCCTTGTCAGGCATCCGTTTTAGCTGCTTGTTGGACCAATTTGTGGCTGGCATTAGGCTTTCATTACAGGCCTCCCAGTGCACGCACACCTTGTAAGATGGGACTTAATTAAGTTTATGCTTTCTCTGGCAGACCCAGGGGCTGGCTGCTTGCTTCTGCTGCCGATTGTTGATTTATGTTGAATCCTCAAGGACAATCTGCTTCCTCTGCCACAGAGCAGGGCACAAAACAAACGCTGGTTCATTACCAGCTGTTTGGGGATCATATCTCCCAAATACTGTCTCAATATTCCCTTCTTCATGTTCTTCTTTTTGTTCTTGTCTTCACTCACCTTTAAAGAGTTTACTGAAATAGCTAAAATTATATGTGCTTCATTCTCTGGTCACTGTTAAATTTTCTCAGTTTTTTCTCTCTGAAGTCTTTTCAAGGGTTCAACAAACCTTGAAAAAATGCATTTCTTGTGAACGCCGAGGCCTTTAATGTGTGGTGTCAATGTCTGGGAAATAAGTACACAATGCAATGGAGATATGGTGTGATACTGATTGACATAAAGTCTCAGAAACTGTTGCAGTTTATGTACAAGAGGTTCTGTTTCAGTGCATCATCACACTTCTCTTCAACTCTTGTGCAAATTGAATATTAATCAGCCTGATGGTTCTTAGTGTTATAGGTACTGATGTGTCTGTCTTTGTGAATGTGTCGTCTTCGCCCCATATCTGTTCAGCTTCAGCATTTTCACAAGAGAACCTGCATCTTGTTCATTATAAAGAAAAGACATTTGTCTGTGCTGGGCTCCTCTTTGATGTGCACTTCCCTTGCTGTCAGCCACAATAAATGAGATTCATCTGGGAAGCCGAGCAAGACAAATAAATCCAATAAGGTTTTGTCACTCAGTCTGTGTGTCCTTTAGTGACGTCCTCTCCTCCCTTTTTGCTCCTGTGCTCTCTCTTTCTCTGTTGCTCAGTCTCTCTCCTTCCCTTTTCCCTTTTTATTCTTTTTCTTTTTTATTCTCCCTTTGCACCTCCCTAGTGAAGCATAGCAATTGTTTACCTTTTCAGATAGAAAAATGGAGCTCAGTTTAATAAGCAAATGTAGCCCCTCTGCCACCCTGCCACCTCAGTGAGTCTTTAAAAACAGCCTCACTGCTGAGCTTTTTTGTCTGTTTGGAAGGTGCTGGTGCTTGTGCAGTGCAAAGCCCAAAAGAGTGACAGAGTAGCAGGATAAGGTCTGCCAGACGCCAACAGCACATCCATCAGCTGTGTTCCTGACACATCTGCTGTGCCCAGGTTCCCCCTCTGAAGCCTGGCAGGCTGCAAGCTCCTCACAGGTTGTTGATGTGCCACATGATGCCGGGCACCAGTACAAAAGACGGTTGCTGGCTTTAAATGCGTAGCTGCTTCCGATTCAACTGCGACATGCTCATGCTATGTTCAAGCACAGCCTTGGCGTCAGCTCAAAGAGCAAGAACAGACCTGTAGATGCACCAGGCAAAGACAGAAATAAAGAGAGAGTTGGGACTATGCCCAGAAGACTCTCTGTTCATGTCACAGGGTCACTTGTGCAACATGTTCTTGAAAGAGGGACTCAGAGGGAGAGGGTAGAGTGGTTACGAGTATTGGTTTGCAAACTTTGAGCCCATCTGTGATTAAGCTGGTTTTTGACACTAATTAGATGTGCTGTTGATAACACAGCTGGGACAAGACTTGAAGGAGCAGAGCTGTGTGCAGGCAGGTTAGCTGCTGCTGGTGCTGCTGAGAGGTGAAATGAGAAGTGGTTGTAACAGTCTGTAGGAGTATGACCGGCCCGTGTCCTCCCCAGCAGAGAATTTTGATCTTACTAATTGGCATTGATGCTCATGGTGTAGAGTCAGAACTGCTCTTTAGTTTCTGTGAGCACTAGTGTTTTAAAGCCCTGCCATTTGCTGTCACCAAGAACATTTTGTGGCCCCAGCACAAAGACATT
Organism: Pseudochromis fuscus; assembly: GCA_900323345.1. NCBI lineage: Eukaryota > Metazoa > Chordata > Actinopteri > Pseudochromidae > Pseudochromis > Pseudochromis fuscus. The sequence goes on along the minus strand of OOFC01002663.1, from coordinate 6,853 downwards.
GCACACATTATTGTTTTGAAAATGGATTTGTTATTCTGGCCCACTCATCTGTGACTAAATGTTCACACTTGTTAGTTGGGAATGGCGGCACAAGTGTAGAAAGATGGGGATATACCTGCTCCTTAGTCAACAAAATCCTGCACAGGGCCCCACATATTGAAAACAACACACTGACAAGTTGGAGGCAGGTTTGATAGACTAAATAAACAAATAACACCATCTAATAGTTAATCAGTTTTGTCAGTTATGTTTACAAAGATGTGAAATGGTGTTAGAGATATAGAATTTTTAAATAATATTTTTTTTTTACAAAAATCTTAAAGAATAAAGATATAATCACTGGGAGCTTTGTCAAACTTAGTGTAATAAGTTTTGCTTTGAGATGAAAACACTGCAGCCTGTTCTGATTGTAGAAATAATCTAAATAATCTCTATTGGAAGTGCAGAGTGGTTTTCAAGCATGTGTGCACAGAACAAAAAACTCATTGATTTTGTGATTAGCTGGAAGTGTAGAATGTGGATTTAGTTTTCTTCCCCTGGCTCAATGAAGAAACCAGATGTGCATCTTTGCATCTCAGTGGAGCAGTAAGAAAGTCTCCAAACATACCAAGAGACACAACACCCACAGAATTAGGATCTATTAATCAGACTGAATGAATATGCAACAGGGGCTGCTGGGATGCAGCCTGCTGCCTGTCTGGCTAACAAGGCTGGCATCCTGCAGCTCCCTTTTCAAAGAAAGATATATCTTTTTCAATGGACTGAGCTCTGAGCAGCAGGCATATGTGCTGTTGCTCCCCATTAGCTGTCTCCCTCTCTTCTTTTCTGCTTGCTCTTCTCATTTCTTCTGTGTTGCTGATGCTTGCATTCATTCACTCACACACTCCCACTCTCACTCACTCACCAACAACATCACTGACTATCAGCAGGGACACTATGCTTTGGTGTTACAAGACAGGAATTGTGTTGGTGTTTAGATGCTCTGCTGTTGCCAAAGAACAACGAAAATCCTGATAGTGAATGAAAAGTAATATACATAGCAGTGGTTTTTCATGTTCCAGATAATTTAGCTGAGGACTGAAAACATTTCTTTTTAAGAGACATTTGAACATTTGAACCTATTTATTATACTCTTGATTTTTAATGCGCTTGTTGATTTTTCTGTATTTGTTGATTGATTGATTGTTGAGCATTTGGAAATACACCTAAATATCTGAAAAAAAAGCTGCTATTAATTGATGAGTTCTGAGATGAGAGATCCCAAACCCTGAGGCTCTTTCCCGTATCACTCCGGTCATGTCCCCAAGAATAGGATTAGTATTAGTACTAATATTAATTCTGGTCATTAGTTCAGAATTCTTAATCATCATCATTGCTTTTTCACATTAATTTTAGAAACCCCTGCTTTAGTTGATTGACACTTTTAGTAATACCAGCTCTGATAATTGAGGCAGCAGTTAAGGAGTTTATTAAAGAACAATGTGAAACATTCACTGGTTCAAGCCTCTACAGGGAGAGGATGTGTCAGTTTTCATTGCTTTTCAAAAAAAGTTACAATCCCTACCTGAAGAGCCAACAGGTTTGTGCCTACCACTTTCTTCTGTTCCTTATCTGGCTTATAGACACAGTGTTGGTTTACTGCCCCCTACTGGTTCTGCATTGCCATTGTTTTTGTTAAAACATTCACCCATTTGCATATGTGTTATTGTTGTTATTGTTGTTGTTGTTGTTGTTGTTGTTGTTGTTGTTGTTGTTGTTGTTGTTGTTGTTGTTTTGGACAGGACCCCAAAACTGAATCATTTGTTCCTCGGGTAATATCCTATCTCTCAAAAACAGATTCATCAGGATGTGTTGATTAGTTTTTGTCATAATGTTGCTTACAGATGGATGGACAGCAAACTGCAGGTGGACACAGCCTCCTCGGTGGAGGTAGTAATGAACATTTCGGTGTGTTGCTGAAGCCTCAAAAACTACACAGCATTCATTGGGAATTCCCACCATGAAATGTAACCTATAAATAATTTGTTATTGACTTGGTAAAACTTACAATAATACTGGTTTGGTCCTTTCATTCTCCTCTCTGATAAGTTTGTGACACTTGCTGTGTATTAAACAAAAAAATGACCCATTTCACATATGCTGCAATCGAACTCCAGCTAGATCAAATTAACTGAACATCTCCTCAATAAAAGATGATCGAGCTTCATACTAAGCTCTGTTGCAGCCCTTCCTTCAGGCTACATTGTGCAGATGATGCTTCTGTAGATGCCACTGACCTTTCTGCCCTTAATGTGCTAGTTGTCCAGACAGATAACAGTCATTCTACATCAGTTACATCCATTCAAGCAACACTGAATCACAGATGCGACGTGAGGAGAGGGCCATGGCGAGGTCGCCACTGTGTAATCATAAATGTTAGACATGGCTTTAATTGCTGACATCAGTCAAGGCAGTATTAACCAGGTTGGAGGGAACAGTTATAAGGCAGATTCTGAGGGTTTTTTATTATTATACAGCAGCCAATAAGGACTCTGTCTCCCTGGGGGCTCAGAGAAATGCTCTTTCTCAGCTGCAGGGCTTTTCTATGTTGAGGACTCCAAACCTGTGTTATTGAAAACACTATCATCTTTCCCTCTGCCTCTGAGTCACATGAAAGCACAAACGCCTGGTTTTCCATGTAAATCACTGAGGATTACATTCAAAGTGACACACAGGGATGATCAATATGCTGTGTTATCCTCCTCCCAACAATCTCACAACATGGCTTTTGTAAGTTCATCAGTCCATATCCCCCCCCCACACACACACACACCCCAGCCTCCTAAAAAAAACAAAAAAAAAAAAAAAAAAACCCCGACCTACTTAAAGTTGACTCTATTCTCTCACTCTTTCTGTGAGAAACAAGGGGAATCTGGGGGTGGGCAACTGCAGAGCTCATCTCCATCGCATTTGTGTTTCATATGCAGCCTCAAAGTTGTAACTGACACATTTTTTATAATGTGCACACTCTGTGATGCTCGCATGCCTCTGAATCAAATGAATCATGGTTAAACCAGCTGCTTCTTTTTTCTCTTACCTTCAGAGTGCACCTCCTTACTTTTAATGAATACAATAACGTACAGGCTTCACTCAGTGTTCGTCTTTCACTATATTCTCAATGAAAAAGTACCAGGAGAGTGTCTTTATTCCCTTTTAGACTGGGAGACAACTGTGGATGTGATTCTCATTGTGGTTAACTGGGGCCAGCTGATTTTCATCTCTGCCGTTGCCGTTTCACCACATTTGCTGGATGGTAACTGCAGAGTAGAAACAGCAGCAGGTAGGTGTCTGGAGCACCTATTAGGCTCCAATCTTCTTTGACCACTGAGACACACCACAGCATGAGGAACAGTGCTGTCACCGGAGAGCAAGATCATATCATAATAACAGAGCTTTTTCAAAAATAGAAGACCTATCAGAGTCTGACATGTACCTTTTTAGATGCAGCATTGAAACATCATCCATTATGATCCAACCTGGATGAAGATGGATTAAGTTTGCAGGTTGCACATGCATATGCACATTAGGTTGTTTAAAATAGACTGGAGTGAATCCCATTTATGCGTCCTTAGACACACATACACATCACGACACTGAAGCCCATTTATTATGGCAGATGGAGTAAGTCTCACTATCTCCATAGACATCTGCTATAGGGAGGACCTGTGTACACAGTGTGAAATCCAACGCATCCTCTGACTGTGATGAATCAGACGGTGAAGAATGTGTTGGTCAATTGAGACAACAGGTTTTAACCCTGACCTGCATCACAGCCACATGGGGACAGTAAGTCATCCATCTACGTTACATTGCAGCCACCGTGACTGAGTGTTAAAGCTTGAGGCTTCTCTCTGGCTTTTATTCATCTAATGATGGGCTCTGAGAAAAGTGTCTGTTGCTTGGAGTTTAATGCCACTGGTTGTTCTGTTGTTTTGTTTTGTTTTTTCCAAAATAAAGGAAATTAAAAGTAGCAAAAGTCATACTTAAATTGAATCCTAATTCAGGACTTTATCTTCCTGAGCTTGTTCTGTTTCCCAAGTATAGGCAACGGTTACCTGTAGTAACTGCCAGTGTAAAGTTTTAAACCAGCCCAGCAGGTACAAAATCAAGTGTAACGGCTCCATTTGAACAGCTTCATTGCGGTAACCAGCACAAATGCTAGCAAATGTGCCATGATGGTGCTGAGCTATGTGCAAAAAGGACCAGATTTAGTTGGACAAGAAGTATAAGGTTATGAATAATAATCATCTCTTTACCCATTCCTTACCTTTTTAAAACCAATTACAGAAGCACATGTTGGAAATGTGTCACAAAAATGGAGGAGAATCCAGGAGGGCTTATGCTGGTAGGAAACATAATGATGTTTCCTGGGAGGTGTGTGATGGCAAGGTGTGAATATACACACACAAATATGCAGCCAGACGATCTGCTCCTTTTACAGTGAAACTTTAATTTGTGGCCGCCACAGTGTTTTCACTCTCTGCTTCTGATTTGATAACATCACAGCAGGTATTATAGTTTAATGATGGCAGAGAAATGTCATTTCATGAACTGATTAGATTTTTAAGTGGCGGTAAACCTGCTTTAGCTCAAATGAACTGCACTTGCTACTGAGAATTTATAAGGAGTATTCATTTTAATTTATCAGTCATTGTGGCTCTTAATCCAGAAACATCTGGAAAATGTTATGTTAAATTCAGTATCTACTTGTTCTACACTTGGTGTTTATAATGCAGCAGAGTACATCTGTTATCTCTGCAAACGTTGGGATCTTGAGTTGTGCTTTTTCTCTGTAGGTTTGAGCAAAACTTTGCCATGTAATATGTAATTATAATTACCACTTGAACGAGGAGAGGGAAAAAGAAAAGTAAGTTCTGGAAACTCTTTGCTTGACAGACAAGTGTCTCAGGCAATCACAGTGAGCTGAGGTGTTTTCTTCTGCTCCCTCCACCTCAGCTCTGCCAAAGCTTCCTGGCTTTGGCTCAAATTTGGATTTGAGCTCTGTAGTGGAGAACAGTGGTTCCAAATCCAGCCTTCAAAATATTTGTTCAAAAACTTGGTAGTGCTTTATTGTTACACCCAGACACCATCAACTCAAGCTGCTGTCTGTGCAGGTAACCCACTCTGAACCATCATCCCAGGGTTCTGGTCAGCTGTAGTCCACCATACATCTTATCTGGTTGTGTTAGCCCCACAGCCAGGGGACAGCATCATTCCACCTCTGTGAACGTTGGAGCTCGAAGGTTGTTCTGGGTCTAGTCAACAGGAATGACCTCTAGCCAGATGTCAGTGGACCTGAACCTCTTCATGCAGGCATTGTCGTTCCCTCTGGTGATGCTGCCAAAACAATGCAAGTGCACAGAGAACTCTGAGTGTTTGCCAGCAAATTTGTGGATTTGCAGAGTTCATTGCTTGTTAGCTATGAGGTGTGTGTGTGTGTGTGTGTGTGTGTGCGCAGGCTGCTGTGGCATTAAAGCCCTTGGGATAGG
>OOFC01002656.1:32404-63447 GCA_900323345.1 Pseudochromis fuscus | reverse complement strand
GTGGCGGAGGCTGTGATGGCAGCGCAGTCGTCCCGAGTGGCGGAGTCATAATACTGAGAGCTGTAGTGCATTCTGGGGAAGGTGCTGCTGGAGATGTGGTCAGACGCAGCAGCTGGGGCCATCATGACAGGGGACATCATCATGCAGTCAGAGTGGATGGAGCTGCGTGGTGAGTAGCGGTGGTGGAAGTCCATGGGGCAGCTCTCTGTGGGGCTGAGCAGGTAGGTAGAGTGGCGGGACTCAGAGCCATGGTGAGTGTGGAGGTCATGGACGTGGGGGTCATAGTCCAAGCCATGGGGTAAAGGAATCTGGTGCTGGGAACGGCTGCCCGATAAGCCCTTCATGTTCCTGGGTGGAGGGAGGCGTCTGCCTTCATTGAACTTTCGAGACGGGGACCAAAATGAAAACTTCTGGTCTGTTTGAGAGAAATGGAGAAGAAGACAAAGACATAAGTGAGATGGAGAAATGTGAACAACAAAGAATTACTCTCTCCAGGCCAAACTGTTGTGAGTCCATTGGATACTCCTCACATCCATCTGACATTTATAATGATGACGAATGTCTTTATCTCAGAGACACTGACATGTTATGCGTATGCACATGTTAGGGGATGGAGATATTTTATTTTGACAGTTTATGCAGTTTCCAGCACAGTATAATCCAACAGACATGTAATGTGAATAAATCCTCTATCAAGACATTTTTACACTGTTACATCGAAGTATAAAGATTTCTTGATGGGAATGACAGTTTTTAATTGTAAACTTATGAAGCTAACCTCCCTGATGATGCCACACTCATAGCTTAACCTGTTGTATAAAAAAAGATGAATGTGTTAATAATCATTTAACTGCTTTTAACATGTACATTTCTGAATATATTTTTTCTTTCAAGTCATATAGATGTTTTTTTTCCATTGTAAATCTGATTTGATCTTAAAAAAACCACCTTGACAACCCAACAGCTGACATGTCTTGTAGTTCAATGAAAGCGATTTAACTTTTAATGTATACTTTGTCGGATTAATGTGGGAAATATTTTTTATATGCACAACTGCTTTTATTATTTTCTGTGAGTGTGAATGTGGAATAGTTTCATTCAGAGACATAGAAGAAATATATACTGTAGATACTCATTAGTTTGACATGATGGACTAATGATGAATACCATTACTATAAGCATATTGATAAACTAACACAGTTTAAATTGATTGGTGAAAACAAAGAACAGGGAAAAACTGAAGTAGATGAGGACAGAGAGAAAGTTGCTAACAATGGCTGCTGCTTCATACAATATGACCATTTGAAACAACATCTAATGACTGATACACTGCTCAATAAAACATCAATAATGGACTCTTCTGGCAGCAAAATGTGTAGACAGCTAAAGACAGCCCAGATTATTTGGTTACTCTTTAAAAGCAAAACCCCAGTTTCCTTCAATCCATCATATAAAATACTTGTTTGTAAGAGGAGACCAGGTTCCTAAACCCAGTCTTGTAAGTAGTAAAGCCGATTCCCTCAACAAATTGAAGTAACTGCTGTGGAATCTGTAATAAAAGTATTATTTCTCGAGCCCTGCGGTGGAGAATCGGTCGTTATCAGCAGTGCACCTAATTATTTTGGAAGTGATGTGCACATCTCTGGGCTGTGATCACAAAGACTAACAAATTCTTCTTCACTTCAAAGAGACTTTTAGATGAGAAAATTTTGGTAGCTTTTATATGTGGGGTTAAAAAGTTCAGCATTATCTCCCAAATCCTTTTGCTCTGCCACTTCCTGAGAGATACTTCATAGTGAATGCTGCTCGGGCTCCCAGGAGTTTTTATCTCTTATGTTCATACTGTACAATACTGAAGCGATCTGTGCATATTAGGCTCATACATAAACACCATATAGTTCTACAGAGTCTCTCTCCAAATTCACTATGATCTGCACTTCCAGTCACAAAGCATTGAGGACACAGTTAGCATGCAACACAGGAGTTTTCCAATTAGTATCCAGAGCTGCCGAGAGTCAAAAGAATCAGTTCTGTGAGTCTGTCGATAGTACAATGCCATTGTTAATGTTCAGGAGCTGCTAATTAATAAGGAGTGTTCTGCTGAATAGCCAATGCCTGTCTTCAATTTTCATTTCTAAATTTCTAAACGTTACCACCGCAGATATTTGTAACATTAACCAGAGCGAATTGCTCTCTTGACTTTGTTAATAAATTCTGCAAATATGAGAAAAAAGATCATTCCAAAAAAGAAGCAGTGAATTAGATAATATTGAAATGGTGTAATCAAGCTTCGATTATGATTTGCTTAACTTGAATAATCTCTCTAACAAGTGATTAGCTACTTACTTCAATCCTAACATGATGCCACAGTTGCCAGTTTGTCCTGTAATCCTATTAAAGATAATCCATTACTCCCGTCCTGTTTATTATAGATATTCAATTTTTCTCTCACTCATACAGATGTGCACAAATCTGAGTCTGGACCTCCATCTATCTGTCACCTACCAAGATACAAGAAAACATCAAAATCAGAACTTTTTAACGAAGCGTGTCAAAATGAGCATCACATTTACTAGTATCCGTCCTCGTGCTCAGGCTCCTGCATAGCAATTACAGCCTCCATCCTACCAGCATGTGACATAAGCTGTGAGGTAAACAGAGAGACAACGCTATAGCACCTTGAGTGTACGCCATTACCCTGTAATTAATTACTTTAAGTCCTCTGCAGCAGGAAACCCCAGTCTGGAACGGTGCACATCGTCTTACATAACGTTTGGGATCTCTGATCTCACACACCATTTTCAAAGGAGCCAGAAATAAAATGCACAGTTGTCATGGCAACCACTGCTGAAAAACCCAGGAACTGTAATAGGATTTTCAAGGTTGTTTGGGGTGGATCCCTGTCTCAAAAAGAAAAAAGGAAAAGGGATACGTATAGTATGTAATGCGATACAGACTCCCGACTGTACAGCTCAATTTCTCAGGGGCCACCGTGCTCCATCCACTATTACAAACTGTGCTGTAATTTGTAGACATCAATCAAACAAGAAACTCAAACACCGGCTTCTGAACACAAAATGAAGCGAGACTTAACTACACATTTGATTACCACTTGAAATAACTCATAATATATATTTCTTAACTTAAATGCCTCTCATCCAGGAACCCTTCATGGCTGCAGAAATAAACAGAGATTAGGGAAACTTCAGTGGGAGTTGCTGTACTGCTGTTTTTTTTTTTACCTACAACTTTATTTAAGCAGATGTAATTACTGTTTATATTTGATTTATGTCCTCGCCTTGCCTGTAATATTGGTTTAACTACAGTAGAAGACATTACAACACACTGTTATCCATTAGAGGGTGTAATCAGCCATGTCATGTGATTCATTTTCACATTTCATTTTCTCTCTGGGGTTGGTGGTTAATATTAAAACACTGTGTATGTAGGACTGTACAACTTCAGAGTAATAATCACTGCACTGTTTTTTTTTTTTTACTTTCTCATCTCTTTATCTCTTTTCCACCCTCGTACAGTCATGTCAGTTGTTTTCCAAATTCCCCTTTCACTCACTCACTCACAAATTCATCTCATTTAAGTGGATGACAGCAACCGGTTGCTGAGGCAACCCAATGTGTCAAATTAAAGCTAACAATAGTAATGAATGCACACAGAGTTGTTTATTGCATCATGTAGTCTACTCCCAAACACGCAGGGATCTGGTCAACACACACATGATTGTATCAATAAATATGGTTTTGGAAAACAGGGATTTTATTTCCCTCACCTGCAGAGGTGGTCAGAGGCCTCTGCTTGAAGGAGGCTTGTATTGGAGGAAGGTCTTTCTTTGTAAGTTTTAAATATAATTATATTTTAGGGAGTTTGCATGTTCTCCCTGTGCATTCGTGGGTTTTCTCCGGGTACTCTGGCTTCCTCCCACAGTCCAAAGACATGCTTGTTGGGTAAATTGATCAAACTAAATTGACCATAGGTGTGAGTGTGAGTGTGAATGGTTTGTCTTTGTGTTAGCCCTGCGATAGGCTGGCAACCTGTCCAGGGTGTACCCCGCCTCCTGTCCGATGACAGCTGGGATAGGCTCCAGCAGACCCCTGCGACCCAAGTGTGGAGAAGCAGATATAGAAAATGGATGGATGGATGGATGGATTATATTTTAGGTTGAAGCTTTATTTTGAAACAGTCTATGTGTGATTTATTCACCCCTGTTTTCCCCAGCTTATATTTGGGGTTGCAGCCTGTATTTGTTACCACTGACCATCCTCATTTGAACAAATAAGATATATAGGCAATATTCACCAGAGCAGCTGGAGATAATGATGCCTGCACCATTTCAAAAACGATGATAACCAAGATCTATGACTTTCTACTTGCATGAGGGAGGCACTTTAGTATTTTGCATTATCTGTTGGGTCAAGCTGTGCAGCTTCAGGCCCTGGTTTTCCAGTTAGACTTTAGTCCCTATCTATCAGTGGCTTGTCTGTGTCCCATGTTTTGTCTCTCGGGGCAGTGATCTGTTTTTCTTTTCTTAAAATTGAAATATTTGTGTTGTACTAGATGTTACTGGGCTGCAGTTGGTTTGAAATTAGTTGTTCGAGCCCCCCCCAGTCTTATACAGCAGTTTCATCTGAATGCCGGGGCTTGCTCAGTTGTCCAGCTGCTGCCTCGGTTTATTTGTCTTCACTAGTCTCACAAACAGCAAACAGAAACATACCATTCTCTTACCTTATACCCCTGTAATTGTCATTGAATAATCAGATGATGTATCTACATTGTCTCTGCTCGGGTTAAACTGAATTTGACATATGCATGTATGAATCATGTCCTATAACCTGCCTTGAACAAACAAAACTGAAACCAGAAATAAAAAATTGAACATAATCCAACACTGTAGCATTAAAATAAAAAAGTCTCATCCTTTTGCAAAACATGCTCTGACATTCAGGGGTGATTATATAAGCATCAAGGCCACAATTTCTCTGTACTGATACTGCATGTTGTAGTGTCAGTCTTTTGTTTACATTGGGCACAATCAGGCAAGTTCAGCAAAAACACATCACCACAGGAAACATGAATATTTTGAAAGTACACATTCAGAAGACACACAACATCTGTTTGCTCCCACGAAGTAAACTGTCAGCCTGATCTGCATTTTCTCTCTACAATCACTGCAGGATTCTGATTACAAAAACTCTCTTGAGGTGGTTTGATTACCCCATAATCAGCTGTTTAGAGAGTAATCTTTCAACCCAGATTAGTCTCTCTAGCTATCGACTAATTCATTTCAAGTAGAGTCAATTTGACATAAATCATTTTACTGAGAGAGACAGAAGGGAGAAAATAAACTATCAAGAAAATGTCACAATGGTTTCTCTTTTATCAGTCACTCATTAAGCTGTGGTAGATCATGGCTTTATTGCACTGCTTAGTGGGTGCACTGATTCACCCAGGGTTCCTAAAATGTTTTATTACTTATCCACCATAATAACAATATTTGGTGTTATTATAATTAAAGCAATGGCTGTAACAGCTCTGCACACATTTGAACACCAACAAACATTAAGGCTAAAAAGTGGAAAATGCTTTTAACCCTTTAATTGTGAGCGTGTCATCGGCGACAGATCTGCTCATACGTCTTTGGATTACCGTAATTATGTCCCGGTGTGCGCAATCGGAAAAATTCCAACGGTTCCCTAGAGCTGAGATGTTGCACTTAATAGTGAATATGGTGTCATTACAGTAATTTCACTAGTGCCTCTCCTAGAAACCAGTAAAATAGGTGATTTACTATATACCAAGAGTGTAATAACAGTGATGATGAAGCAAGAATAGCAGAAAAACAAAAACGGATTTTGATTTTAGAGTTTGAGTGAACAAAAATACTGCAACTGCACATGAATGTTAGCTTTTGCATGTTAAATTTGAATGTGAAATCAAAATAGGCATAAAAAATCCAGGTGGAAATTTGCAGGCTCAGGTGTTAAAGGGTTAAAGGGGCTTAATCAAAACTAAATGTCCAAACCATAGAAGGGATCCATATAAAATACTGATAGCTACCAAGGAATTTAAAGCAACATTCTGCAACATAACTTGACATTTATCATGACTAAGCAGACTGATTCATGCTTTTTACCTGAGGACAGACCAGCATTTTTTGAAAACATCTCTGGGAGCAATTTCATTCCCACTTTTACATCTTTACACTGCAGAGCAAAAATGCACGGCATCAGATTTTAGTATTCAAGCCAGGCTGCTTTCAGCTGCATTTAACTCTGCTCTTCATACTGAACACTGGTGAACTAAAGTTTCTCATGGGAGATTTCCCAGCAGAGGCAGGAGGCCAGTGACACCTGCCACCGATCCATAGTGTGGATGCGAACGTGGTACAGTCAAGTTATGAGAGTTCATATCTTATAACAACTTGGTCTCGTCTGACAACACAAACACACACTGACTACCTCCCGGAGGGAGGCTTGTGTCATCCAATATTTGCATCAGACTACTCTGCAACTTCTACTAATACATAGTGGCCAGTGCACTGTTCTGTGTGTGCGGGGGAGGTGACATCAAGGCAGGGGATGCCGGCAGGCTCAACAAAACGGTAAAAAAAAAAAAAAGCTGGCTGTGTCATAGGGCTGAGTCTGGATAGCCCACAGGCGGTAGCAGGAAAGAAGATGAGTTTCTCTGCTCTATCTTGGACAATACCACCCACTCTACCTACGATGAGCTGATGCAACTTTGGAGCACCTTTAGCCTCCAGCTCATCCGCCTGAGGGGAACCGTGGAGTGTTTCGAGTGCTTATTCGAGCAGATGCCATGTGACCACACAGCTCCGACTCTGCTTTGGCACCAGTCACTAACATAAAGCTGAAGCCTGGCTCCCAGCATGACTCCATGAACCTGCATGGACTATATGGACATGACCAAAAATAGTTTATACATTTTTCTAAATCAGCGCGCACATTTCTGAACTGACTTTATCTGCAGGAATGCAGAATAAGCCAGGACGGGAGGTGAAAGAGCAGCACTTGCAAGATTCTGCGAAACATTTTAAGCTGACATACAGAATGAAAAATGCTTTGAGTGGTCAGGATTGACTTTTGAATTTCTTCAATAGGACAACAGATTCTAAAAATGCAAATGCTCCCTCTTGGCTCTTTAAAAGCCTACATTGCATGTCCATAAACCACTGATTATATCTTTCCTGTATCACAGCTTATGCAACAGCTATTGTGCTGCATGATCAACAGGCTATTTCCTCAATGTGCTTCTGTCAGCACCTGCTGCAGCTTGCAATATGTTTTTTTATTTCCTGACAAAGATGCCACACACTGAGGGGGAGAGAGATTAGGGACAAAAAAAATAGAGTGGGGAAAGCCTCTGTGTTTGCCCTGCTCTCTGGGAAAGCATTGTGCTGCTGGCTGCGGAGTTAAAGCTCTGCTGCTATGCTGCAGTCAGCGCCTGGCCAGCATTTTTCCCAAGATGGTTGCATAACTTGGAATAAATGAGGCCTTCCTCCTCCACACCAATGCACAGCTAGCTAATGCCACAGGGAAGAACAGAGCAACAGGCAGCCAAACTGTAGAGCATGACTCACGCTGTTGAAATATAACAGCCTTGATAATTTATCGATCCCTGTTGAGCAAAAACATCCGTTCTCAATCAGTTGTTATTAATTACCCGGATTGTGCCTTCATCCTGGCATTCAAATCGCAGTCTGACCTCAGCTATTCGGTGAGAAAAACAAGCCACCATCCACTTGGAAACAAATCGCATCAGTTCGCACTACCTGAAGGTTTCCAGCGATACTTCACGGCCAAAACTAGAAAGCAACTGATATGAAAAACATCACCACTGGCTGAACTGCAAGTGTTACCAGCGGTGGCTTAATCAGGAAACAACGAAACTGGCAGTAATCCAACTACAAAATAAAAGCGTGACAGGAGGGTTAGGAGTACGGACCAACTACCTTCATTTACAACAGTAGAGAAGTGAAACACAGATATTGGCATACTTCTACAATCACACACCGACACTGCTGTTGGCCACGCTCCATTTAATATCTTGTTCAGCTTGAGCTGTTTAGATGTACTTTTCATAGCATGCGGTTTGTTCTCCAGTTCCCATAAATAAATCAATTAACAGAACAGAATTAACAGAACACCACGCCAAGAGAAAAACACCCCACTCTTTTATTTTTGCCAAAATAACACCATTAAGTTGTGTCGGGGATTGGATTTCTGAAGCCTCTCAGAGCTGATACAATTGTTTTGCAAGCTAAAACACAAAGTAAAATTTTTACTTCGTCAATATAATGAGTAGCAAGAGGTTCTGATCAGGCTTTTGAAATATCCATATTACATTCACGAATGGCGAGCAGGAGTGTTGTTAACATTCAGAGTGTTTTCTGGAGCTCATTTTCATGCATGTGTTGTAAACTTCTTTACTTTCTTTGCTTCCACTTGTTAGCAGCTAAACTTTTCTGTGTAGGAAGGTGGCCCCCGTGGGTAACCTGAGTGTGATGTAGGCTTTGCATTATTTTAATTCATATTGCAAAACAGCAGAATATTTACCGGCATGAACTAACCAAGCTATCTCGCTGTTAATTAAGGTGTTATCGCTGTAGCGGTACTGCAGAGGCAGCAAAAAGGAGGTGGCTCTTTACTGGTATTGTGTTTTCGCTCATACAAACAGCAGCAGCACTGAACATTATATAAGTGGTAAGAGTGTTAGACCTTGCAACTGAGACAAAAATCATATTCAATTGGATGTAGCTTTGCAGCAGAGTCTGCATTTTCACCTTTTGATTTCCGCCCACTCCCTCCCACTGCCGCTGCTGCTCTCTCTTCGGCAGGCAGACACTGGCTGATGTTGTAGTGATACCACACACCCTGGACACAGCCTCAGTCTCTTCTCTACGCCCTTCAACGGAACAAAATACCAAATAGGGAGCTTATAGTCCATCACCACTCGCTGTGCTGCAGCCTGTGAAGCCTCCCACACTACTTTGATTTAACACAAAAGATAAGGTCCTATAAGGAACTGAAACACTGCTTTCTCTCAGGGCTTATCTGTATATGTGAACACACGCATACTGTGCACGTTGCATATGCCATATGTATACAGAGGAATTATTAACTTGAGTCCTCTAAAGGTAATAAGGGCCTCATTATCTTATGCACTGCTGCTGCTTCCCTTTGAGTCCATGATTATAAATCTACCCGAGTATACCACATTAAGGCAGCCACGTGGGATGGCCAGAAAAGGTAAAATCCTTTCCACATTGAGTCTGCCCCTTTTCATCAAGGACTAATCCATCGTTTCAGGCAGTGTACCAAAATATATCACTGCTGATGATACAATATGAGAAAAAAACAAAAAAAAAACCCAGTGTAGGAGGCTTAAGTTTGGCATCATGCCTCTTCTCATTCAGGTCTCACAGCAAATGTTGACACATCTCCATGGAAACTACTCCTACAGCATATAACCATTGCACAAGTCTCGCTTCATACAGTTTATGTGAGTTTGAAGATTGAAATATGTGGAAGTTTAACCATAGCATCTTGTTCTGAAATACAGATGTTTGCCGAGAAAAGTTTTACTTGTAGGGAACAACAACTAAGTGTGTGCTGTACACTCTGAGTTTGTGTTTTACCAAATTGACGCATTCAATTACGCTGGTTTCCATCCACATCAGGCAGAGGAGTCCATGGTACAAAAAAGACTCGCTGAAGTGAATATACCGGATCCACTGATTCCCCGGGGGAAGCTTCAATCTCTACCAGAGCAGCTGTAAAACCTCCGACTGGCTCAGCTCAGAAAATCACAGTTTTATCCAACCCTCTCAACCTGAAGGTCATTCTTATGTGCTGGATCTTATAGTAGAGTCCAGGAAAGGGCATCATTGGGATTTAATACCAATAAGCAGTGTCAGTCTCTGGGATTAAACCAGTGGTCAGTGCTCTTTGTTCATGATGTCCTCAACTAGGTTAAAAAAAACATCACTAATCAATGAATGGACTAAAGGTCGTGATGATTATTGGATGAGGTAGTTATTAGGTATCATTATTAGGCATGCAATGATATGCAATGATATTCTTTAAGTACCATCAACCACTTGGAACCACTCAAACAGCTCAAACCTCCACCAAGGCATAATCCAGCTCTACTGATGCTATGGACTGAACACTGTTGCCCTCTTGTGGTGAAATGACAACACTATCTTAAACTTTCTAACAGATGGGATTTGGGGGATTTTTTTTTCTTTGATGTAGCCCAAAATTTACTTATTTGTTCTAGGGCTGTCAAAATTAATGCATTAACGAATCTGTAGCACACAATGACTCTGAACGTCTCTGGCAATGCATTTCGGGCAGTTTGTCCAAGTGGAGTTGCCGTCACACCTGCACAAATAGGCTGTTGATCCTGTGGTGACAGGAAGCAGAACCAACCAATAGAAATGGAAGATGCTAAACAGCACGTTGATCCTCACAAGACAGAATAGTTGACTGATACTCTGCAGGAGGAAGTTTTCTTTTCACCAGAGCACTTCAACACAAACACCACATTAACACGGAGCATACATTAGTATATACTGCTAGCACTTTGGCTAACGCATCACCCAGCTTACAACAAACCACCCTCATGCAAAATGAAATGCCATTAATGTCAATTTAAAACGTAATTATATTTAATCAAATTTATCGAAATTAATCCACAGCAACCCTGTGATTAATCTGATTAAAAATTTTAATCGTTTTACAGCACTAATTGTTCCTTTTGTGATCTAAATCCTGTATAAACAATGATTAAGTTGCTAGGACATCTGATAGTCTTTCATTTTACAATTTAATATTACTATGATGACTTTATTGTAATTTCAGTGTTTTCAAAAACACATATTTAGACTGTAAGAAAGTAAAGATACATTCAACAGAGGTGAAGTTTCTTCATTACTTGACTGTTTATCCACCCACCAACTATTCTAGCTGACCCACCTCCCTCACTGTTTAATCCCAGTCCACAGGGGAGTATCAGTAGCTCTGCTTCTCAGGAGAACACAGGCAGTGTGGGTCTCCCTGGTTCACTAAACTCAGCACATTTAAAATTGAACTGGTAGCAGCTGTAACGTGCAGTGTACTTACATTACTTTTAAATCTGTTCTCATTAAAATACAAAATGGAAAGGATGTATGAATGCATTGTCAGCCTGTGAAGAAATGCCCCAGCTTGCATGAAACTGTTATAGCTTTCAGGACATTTTGGAAAATATACCATCTGTTGTGGCTCGAGACACTGAATAACTAAAGATGTGGATATCAAGTGCAGAGAAGTCGCACTGTGGCAACAACAACACTAAACAGAAAGCAGCGAGAAAGGACACGCAGTCCAACTAATGGTGTGCCAGACGAGACACGTTAAAGACTGAGGTTGGATAAATATGTTGTGTTTTATGTCATCTTCGTCAACATAATAAATTTATCCTCACAATATTTAATGTTGTTAATGCTGACTATGGTAAAAATGTACATGTTACTGTTGAAAATTAATAAAACCACACAATGTACTGCTATAATCATTATAAAAAAAACCACAATGTCTTTCTATATGTAAAAAACCTGTTTGCCAATCAATACACTGATACTGACTAACTCTAATTGTATTTTCTGATGAATCAATACATTATGTCTGGATGTAGAGTGGAAGAAGATAACGTGATGTCACCCATTAGTTTTTGGACTCGTGTTTTGAAACCAGGCATTTTAATGTCGCCATGTTGTTTGTTTGGAGTCTGAAGTGACCATATTTGGGTATGAAGGAAGGAGGCGGGTCTGATCCTTGAACATGAGAACGCTACCTAAAGTGTATTAATCTCGAGTCCGGGGCTGGTCTCATTGGAGACTAGACCTGTCAATCAAACTAACCACACTCTGAAATATTGATGGTTTGAAGCCTATTATCTACTTACCGTATTTTCCGGACTATAAGCCGCTACTTTTTTCCGATGCTTTGAACCTTGCAGCTTAAACACCTGTGTGGCTCAGTATCGGCGACACGAAGCTCGTTAGCTTTTTACAAACTAGCAAGCTCCGTGCCGCCGATACATTTAGCCTTGTCACATCAGACCTGGTCAGAGTGGACCACATGAAACTGTTTGAATAAATTCAATAGCGGCGTATAGACAGGTGTGCTCAATAGTCCGGAAAATACGGTAATTACGAAATTATTTTAGATCATGAACAAGAATAGTTGACTTTCGCTAATGGCATTAGAATAACCTGTGAAAAAAAATGTATTAACTGAAAACCAGAGTTTTTGGAGCCAGCATCTAGTGGCTGTCGGGAGTATTGTACCTTCTTGCACTTCACATTGGCATCATTTTTGAGACCCAGTTGTTTCATTACATTAAAGGTTCAGCACAGCAAGAGGGAATGTATAAAAAGGAAATACAAAAGCAAAGCACACCCCAAATCCATGGATCTATTTAATCATTTCCAGTATAAAGACACAATGAGCTCCTCCCAAAAACCTGTCCAGATTGCTGCACCTTATATCTCCAACACCTGCAATATTAAAGGACAAGCCAGGCCGTCATCCTCACTGTGCTCTAACAGGGTTTAATGTTTAATTCAGAATGCCTGCTTTGACCAGATACTCCGTCAGGCGTCTTTGTACCAATACAACGATAATGCTCCTGCAATATATCTCATGCGTACACCTTAGAGTAGAAAGCATCTGTGTAAGTGATATACAGTACGTGGAGAGGCATCAGCTTGGTGCAGCAAGTGCTTCTGCACAAAAACACATTACCCCTTGTTGTGTCATTCACTGGACTTTACAGCCACATGCAAGGACGAAGGTAAAACACTCGGTAACCTTTTTGTGCAGCAGCAGCAGTATCACTGACGATGATTGACAGCAAGGCAAAGAGAAGCAAAGTGGCACCAAGACTGTTTTTATTAAATCAAAATAAAGTCAGAATACTTACTGTAATGAGGTAATGAGCTAAAGTATTGGCATTTTTCCTAACAGCTCATCATGTTATTAAATAGCGCAATATTATTCAATTAATTTGTAAAATATTTTGCAATCGGCACTAAAAATGGCATTTTATATGATTCATGACAGACTTCAATAAGGATGCTGTCACTTTATGTATTTAAAATCTTTTTAACTTCAAGGATGTTTTCATCTTTTTTTTTTTTTTTAGAGATAGGATATTACCCAAGGAACAAATGATCACAGTTTGGACAAGATCAGAGGATGGGGTCGTATCTGTTATAATGGCTAAATGTTTATACACGACAGTGTTGCTGTGTCACCACAAGAGGGCAACAGTGTTCAGTGTATAACATCGGTACATGGTACAGGTTTGTGCTCTCAGTGTTTTCTGTTTATTTTTATAAAGCACCTCTTTACAACAGTATTACCGCGTTATGGCTGCAACTATTTTGATGGTTAATTAATCATCGAGTATTGAAACGATTAGGAATTGCACAGTTATTAAGTGGCTCTTATTTAGCTATCAGCTTTTAAATTTAGCATGAGAATGATTTGAATGATTAAAGACAAAAATAAAATAATTTCAATCAACGTTGCTGCTAAAATTAGCCTCTACTGATATAAAAAGTAAACCTGCACCTGCCAGTCGCCGCCATATTGTTTACTTGCTGCTGAATGCTATTGCGCAAAAGCATGAAAAACACATTAAATATGTTGGAAACTTTTTAAAATTAACCATTTCTCCCTATAATCTATGGGAGTAACACAGATATATGTACTAGAATTTGACAGCAAATCAAAGTGTCCTCTGTGGTGTAGTATTTATCTGTGTGACTATAGTCCTGAGGCAATCAAGCTAAAGCTAAAATTAAGCAAAATATTTAAACAGTGATGCAAACTAGCCACTAGCACTGGATGTTTTTTCTTTATATCTTTTCCTCATCACATTTTTATTCCCTGCACACTCATGTACGTCTGCACCTAATTGTTATTAAGGATTCATCAGCTGAATGTTTCTCGATCAGCTGAATATTCATTTCATGTGTCTTGTTGTGTCTGACCACTGGTCCGAAACCAGACAGCAGCACAATCACACATTTGAAGAAGCCGAGCTGTCGAATGTTTGACAGTTTTTCTTGGCAAATAGAATTTCAAAAGAGTTGCTAATGAATTTACTATCGATTGAATTTTTGATTCCAGGCTTACATGTATTTGTACTTTTACACCTTATTTAGGTGGCAGATGAAGTTACAACTGGTCCGCAGGTGTTTATTCCCACAACTGAACCAGGAAGGTGCTCTAGTTTTTGTAACCTTGCTGTGTTCATTTCTAACAATCTGCCACATTTTGATCCATGTCTGAATCTTTCTCAGCTTGTAAATGTATTCAGCCATGTAACTCATTAGGATTTCCGTGTTTTTGTTCTGCACTGACTTCAGGTGATGTGCTGCAGAAAGCGTACATTTCAATGGCCTATTTGTTACAAAGCTCTTTCGCTACTCTGCTCAGTTGTAGTGTAAGCCGAGCACTTTGAGGCCAAAGATGGATGATGCAAATTGAAAAATGTTTTCCTTCGTTTCTTCGCTGCCAACGTGTTTTCCGTCACGGTTCTGGAGAGGATTTCCACGTGTGGGAATTCAGAGGTGCACCACTCTCTTAATTAGGCTGTTTTGTCATGTACCGCTCCATCTGTCTCGAGCCGACTGCAGCAGAGAGAGAGTAGAAAGGGACGAAGGGTGGAGTGGTGGGGGGCAACTCCTCCCCAATACCTGTACAGCCTGCACCAGATTGTCAAGCAGACAGTGTGAAAAGTTGAGCTTTAATGATGGCTAACCAAATGCAAGGCACATGAAATATGGAGGACAGGCCCTCCTCCTGATGGCTGTGCTGCAGACAGATTAAACCATGAGAAGGGGTCTTACAACAGGCTATAGCACAGGATTGCCCTCCAGTAATATTGCAATAAAAAAGGAGGCTATTTTAATCTAAAACCAGTTTCTCACAGGAAACCTTCATTGTAAAATAACAGGAAAGCAAGATTAGCATCCATAACTCCCAACAATCCAATAACTGGACTGTAAAAGCGACACAGCTACACACTACAAACAAAACTGTGCACTCACACCAGCAGCCAGGGCTAATTTTGACAAAGTGCTTTGTTCTAATTAGTGTAAATTATTCAGAATAAAGATTTACAGTCAGGTCGCTGAGGTCGCAGCAGGGCGTTTTTGAGACGTCCAGGCCATTTGTCTAACGCTCTAGAGATAGCAGGATAAAGGCTTGTTGCTGTGGCAACCACCTATCTCCTGACACGGGGATGAAAGACTTCTTTGTGTAGCCAAACAAAAAGATTTGAGAAAGGGGGAATTTTGATTAACCTAAAAGTAAGGAGTTGTTAACATGTTAACGTGACAAATTAAGTTTAAAACTGAACAATCTATACTGCACATGCCTACCGATTAACAAGAAGAAGCCAGGATGATTCTCCACTGAACAGACAGGAAACCACCTTTCAGAAAATAAATACATCAAAAGACGTAGTTTGTAATTCTCTGTCACGTTTTGACATTGCCGTGTGAAGAGTTTCCTATTGCAATGTGTATCATTAGGTCTTATTTACGCCTTGTTTTCAGATCCTTAATGTCACTTTTCTGTGATGTTTACATGTTTTTTGGTTCACCGTGAAAAAAGGAATTAACTTGAAGCTTAAATCATTGTGACGGGATCAGTCATGTATTGATGTGTGACAGAAATGCTGACACATTTGTTGACACAACAAAGGAAGGATCACTTCAGTGAGTGGGGTATTATAAGAGTGTTGCATTTACAATGTGGATCTACTCTCAAAATCATGACTAAATTTAAAGAAGAAAAAAAAAGTAATGAAAGGAAAAAACTGTGCAAAATACTCTTTTATCTCTTCATATCTTTAAGTTTGTTTTCCTAATCGAATCATATTTTTCAACCAGAATGAGGATTTTGAAGAACAGCTGACTGGAGTTCGACAGAATGTGAATCTGAATCAGAACTGAAAAAAATAGTTTACCACCCCTCAGCTCTCTATTTATTTTTATGCTCAAACAACCAGATATATGCTCATCTTATGTTATCTCAGCACTGTTTTCTGTTAGTCAAAGCAGGGCTATGCTTGTTCTGCCACGTCGCTCCATCTGTCACTCTGGTGGCCGCTCAGACTGTCAGAGAGCTGGCTAATGGGAACCTGTGACTCACAGGTCCCAGGTTTCATTAAAGACGCCGCGCTGTGACTGACACAGTGGACGTACCTTGATGTGCATGAAGTCAAACACACACATGCCGAGGACGAACACACAAACACTCTGCGCTTGTTCTGGTGGTGTTGCCTTGACAGGAGCGGTGAGGAAGTCAAGGGCTAAACAGCCATAAAGGCTAAAGTTCACCTGAATAACAGGATAAACAGCAGGAGCAGCATCTGCTTATCACAGCACATTAATTCAGTGGCAACATGGAGATAGATTCACATGCAATTCTTAAAACGTGCAAACACTGTAAAAAACAAACTGTAAAACCATCGTAGACTGTGTATGGAATAAACAAAGCTAACGTGAGGCCACTCGGTTTGTGGACTTGCATTTTGAAGCCAGGAGTTTGGTATTTAAACGTTGCCATGGTGGTTGCTTGAGGCCAGAAGTGACCATATTTGGATATGAAGGAAGGAGTGAGGAGGCGGGTTTGACCTCTGAACTCAAGGACACTGTCCAATGTGTAGATTTGAGTACAGGGTTGTTATCACTCACACGAACCACACCCCCAAATGTTCCTCCTTTTGAAACCTAATATCTACTGGACCACCAGGTCATTAATAATAAGAGCTGACTTTAGCTAGTGACATCAGAAACACCTTTAAAAAAACAGATTGAGTATTTCATGACTGAAAATGACATGTTTTGAATTGAAGTCGACTGAAGCCAGACTGTTTTGGAGCCATCACCTAGTGGCCATTGCACTTTATTGCACTTCTGCATTGGCCTAATTTTTGAGCCCCAGTTGCTTCGTCCATTTCTGTACACAGTCTGTGGAAATGATGGAAAATAACAAACTAGCCACATCAAAATACAGTTTGCTGCTTTAATTTTATATAAACACATGATATTTTTTTGTTTTAATGTTCAAGAAAAGTTTGTAAAAACAGTGAAACTGAACATTTATTCAGAGTTAAATAAAAAATTCAATTAAATAATAAAATGCATTCAAAAAATAAATACACATTTCTCTTATCAGGTGAAAAAAAAGACTAAAATGTCTTCACAATTTTTTTTTTTCACTTACAGTAATTTTACGTTATTTGACATTAGTTGTGTAATTCACTCTATAATCGTATATATTTCTAAAATTCATGCAGCTACCAGAAAAATCTGGAAAAATGAACTGTAGATGTCTGACAGTGTAGATGTGAATGAGGAGTACCCACTACTAACTCAATGTGTATTTTAGTAAGGAAGATATTTAGATTTTTTCCGTCTAGACTAGGTTTAGATTTTTAATGTGTGTTTTGAGGTATAATTTGTCGTGAGCGTGGTTTAGTTTAAGTTTATTTAAAAGTCACTCAGGCCAAACAACAGGTATGTTTCAGGGTTCAGCTGTTGACTGCTGCACTTTATTCTCTCAGTATTAAACAGTAACAGCTCCAGGGCCTCTTGATGCAAACCCTGCCAAGCAGCAAGAAAACGCCGTCTATTCATTTATTTAGTCTGTTAAATTATTCACTTATACATCAATTGATTTGTTAATTCATTGTTTCACATTTACTGTGGTGTTGAAATATAAACTCAGTCATGCAGCCAGTAGCCAGTGATTTTTTATTTTTTTTCCATTTCCAGTAGACATATTTATTAACCCAGAGGTAAGATTTCAATACTGAATACCAGCTGCTGCTATGCTCAGCATCAGAGAATCTAACTTAGTGATTGACAGTTTCAAGTTAGGAAAGGCCCAGGGGGTGAATATGCATTTTCTGTATGAGACATTGCTCATGACTGTATCTGGTTCTACATAAAAACACAGGAAATGACGCACTGAGAAATACTCTGACATGTTTCTATGTTTACTTTCTCGTGATAAAGATTGAAGTTTTGTCAGTTCAGTTTAAGGCGACTGTCACTGCTCACACTGAGGTTCCCCTTCTACTCATTTTAAATGATTTTCTCATTCACACAGCATCCTTGAATCCCTCCTGTTCTTTATTAGAGAGTAAATAACTGTTGTATAACAATGTTTGCGAGTTACAAAGTTAAAAGCCTCATCCAAAGTTAAGTCTCCTTAGCCGTGACAGTATTTCCAGAAATTTCACTGCAGATTATTTAAATCCTAGGCAGTAATTAATGAGGATATCAAGCATCTTCAGTTATGGCAGCTTGGAAACTCCAGCGCCCATCTCTCCTGTTATGTAATGTGTTTTTTCATATATATATTTAAATATAGCTGAAGTCTCAACCTGCCGGTGTCAAGAGACAAACACTAAAGTACTGTAAATCCCCTCTGGGCTGTCTTCCTTTAAATACACCTGAATAGCTGTCAGTAAATGGTGCCTGTAAATCTTCAGCAGTGTCCATTCCACTTGAAGGAGCAGACAGCTGTTAACGACTCCGAGGGGTCTCTTGTGAGGCTTACTGCATTAACAGCTATCTAGTACATGTTAACACCCACTGTACCAGCAGACTAAGGTAATCTACCCGGCAGACTTCAATGATCCTTTAAAGTCTGTGTCTAAAGACTTTGGAGCTGATGATGATCAGTCTGTTAATTCAGTAGCCAGGTGACAGAAACACTCTGGGATTTTTCAGGATTTTTTTTCAAGGCAGGATCCCATCCTCATCTCCATCATTTCTTCCTTGGGTGGTTAGTTGGTTCAGATTCCGTTTCTCCTATGAACCGGTTTGCTTTTCCACTGCAAGGAGCCAAGTTGGGGCCACGTCACGTAAAAGGTCAGTACATCACTGCATAGGTAGCTGGTTCGCAACCCTGTTACTATCAGTCCATGAAAAAAAACTGTTTTTTTTTAGCCGATATTCTAGTTACAACATGATTGAGTGAACAGTGGAAAAGGGGTGACTTTCAACCGCTTTCTCCGGTCCATTTCCTGTTGCCATGCGGCGTCACGTGACGTGTTAGATACGTAACAGACAGGTCTTGGCAGATATCTGAAGTCCGTTTGCAGCCATTGTGTAAAATGAGCGCATCTAGGAACCGATAAGCGGAACCAAAATTTTTTTATTGGTACCCGGTACTCACTAAATTTAATTCAGTTCCTACTTGGAACCAAATTTCGGTACCCAACCCTAGTCCTGAGATCTCATCCTTGGAGGAGATGATAGTGGATACTGAATAATAAATAATAGATAGATAAATAAATCACTGATCACATGTCCAATAAAATTACAGTGTCACTTTTTAGCTAATCAGACCTCAAAATGAAACATGTGCTCTCAAAAATACAAAACCCCACCACAGCCTCCATTTAACGTGACACATAAATATCAGCAGGGATGAGGAGAGAGATGTAGATTGCATAAAAACAACACGTAACTACTCTCACTCTGAATATGATTCATTTTCCAGTTCATTTTAAAATGAGATTTAGAAGCCATTTAAATTGCCAGTGATGTATGTGCTGCATGATCACAGCCCTGTGTTTGCACAGACCACGAGTTACAGTAGGATGAGCCTCATTTAAAAAATACTGCTCTGCACAAGGCTGCTTCACTACCGCAGGACTCCAGAGTGCTGACAGCTGCCAGATCGTAATGCTTTCCTTGTATGGAGCGAGTTTTCACTTAATTTTCCTGGGACTTTACAACTAGGAAGGAAGTGGCTGAGCTCCTCTGCTGATTAGGTTCAGTTACCTCTAATTAATCAAGAGGGTATATAGTCTTTCCGCTTGACTGTGTCATATACTCTTATGAAAGCCTTGGAGTGGACACTAATGTGAATTCCCTGCTTTTTTTTTTTTTTTTTTTTTTTTTTGTCAAATTAGTGTGTTTGAGTGTTTTTCCCACAACCATCTGGTGGGGATACATGTAAAATGGTGCAGCAGATACTACAAAAAGGAAAAAAAAATTACATCCATTATTGATTTTCTTTTTTTTTTTCCCCCAAAGAGAAGCTTGTAGATTATTTATTTGCATTGTCTTGTTTGTCATGAAGCTACTCCCAGCTGTGTCTGATTTAAAAAGTTACAGCAATATTGCAGATGTGACAAATGCAAAGGGAAAAAAAAAACTCTTTGAGGGGGTTTCGCTCACAGTTCGTTTGATCACGGGTTTCTTTTCTTGCCTCTGTTGACTTCTCAAGGCTGTGACGCAAGAGACCGGAAAAAAATATCCTTTTGTTTGTGAGTGGGAAGCGAGGGCGGGGGAGGGAGGATGTGGTGATATCTGAGGGGGAGGTGGAGGGTTGAAGCATCTCCTCTGGTCGCATTATAAAGGATGATGCTGTAGATAAACTCCCGCGGTACGATGGCGAGATATTTGGGGGAATCCCTTGGATAACAGTTTCACCGCTGTGCTGCAGGAGAGTCAACAAGAGCAGATCCTTGTGGGAAAGCACAGTGTAGGTGACGGTGTTTACTGGCAGGCTGTGTGTGGCATGTTCTTCAAGAGTACTTAGAGATTCGACTGCTCTCTTCTTGCTCATATTTCCTGATTTTCTTCACTGTGTTATTCATAAACAGACGGCACTTGATCACTGTGACATTTTGAATTAACCAATGCATAAATTTGCAACTATATCCTTCAGACATTCAACATCACCCGATTACGCACGGACAGCAATGACATGAAGTCCCTCACGACTGTCCTTAACGATGCAGTTATTGCCGTGTGATGTTTTCTGATATTAAAGTGTAAATATATGCAAAAATGCGCATCTGTCATTAATCAAGGTGCACGGAGCAGAGCGCACAGATCTCAGAGCAAACAGGGCATGACAACAGGTAGTTTGCATTTTAAATGAGCTCCCTGAATATAAATGTGTCCATTGTGATTCTGGGGCGGCACATCTCAGTCGGACCTGTGTCTGTGTGGATTTTCTCTGGACACTCTGGTTTCCTCCCACAGTCCAAAGACAAGCTTGTCAGTTAGGCTAATGGCGCATTTACACTGGTACCTACTCGCTTCGCATCGGATTGCTTGGGATCGGCCCCCCTCGGTTGCATTTACATTGCCGAGGATAGTCCCTCCTCCGTGTAGCTGGCCGTCGTTCGTGACGTCATCTTTTATGCGATTCTTTTGTTTCTGACCACGTCGTCTAGCTCCCGATGAATTTTCTCATCAGTGACTAATGACAGAAAGGTTTGCACCTCGTCCTGAGTCCATGGGGCAGGATTTTTAACAGATGCCATTTCTCTTCTTGTTGTTATTTCAAACACGTCTGCACGGTTTGCCGAAGATTTAAAAATGCCTACGTGTTTGTGGGGACAGATCACGTGCCGCACAGTGATGACGCAATGACGCAGTGACGATTCCAACCAATAAGATTTTAGTACCTGCTCCAACCTAACCGGGTACTTTTTTTGGAACTGCAGCAAAGGAGGTACGAAAAGTTGTACCAGGTACCAAGTTCCAGGTACTTTTTTGCCAGTGTAAATGCAAAGCAAAGCGAGTAGGAACCAGTGGAAATGCGCCATAAGTTGACCATAGGTGTGAGTGTGAGCATGGATGGGTGTCTTTCTTTGTGTATTAGACATGTGACCTCTCCACGGTGGACCCCGCCTCTCGCCCTTTGGGATAGGCTCCATTAGACCTCCACGACCCAATTGGAGGAAGCGAGAATGATTCTGATTCTGTGTCATCCCACAAACAATATCTTCCTCATGACAAATTGCTATTGGAGTAGAAAGTATTAAGCTGTGTTCACACCAAACAAGAAGCAAATATTTGATGCCCTCACAGTTTGGTTTGGCTCATAATAAGTCAAGTCAAGTCAATCTTTATTTATAAAGCATATTTTAAACAACAGACGTTGACCAAAGTGCTGTACAACAATAAACAGATGATAAAATCTAGTAAAATAAATGAAATACCAAAAAGACAAGTTCTCAGTCTGGTTTAAAAGCAAAAGAATAAAAATAGGTTTTTAAACGAGTTGTAAAAGTGTCAGCTGTGGGCGAGGTATCAAATGTTGAACTTCAGATCTATTAGAATGTATCAATAGCCTCGTTGACATCAATAATAGATGAGTCGTCCTTAATTTATGTTTCAGAGAGAAGTGACAGTGTCCAATCTATACACTGTACAGTTGATGCCACTGTCCCATGAAAAATACTCACAGTCATGTATGTACAGTTTCACACTTTCAGGAATCCCTAAACCATATTTTTCACACTGGTGAAACTGAAACCCATTTTAATAGATAACGGTCAAATTTGACCCAAAACAGCCTCAGTGTACTCAAATTTGTAGCATCTGTACAAAAGTATAACATTTTAAATTAAACTATTGTCATTTTTTTGTATTTTGGGCCATTTTAGGAAAAGTCATCATATTTCAGGCTGAAAGAAAATGACATTTAGGTCATTTTTACTCTCAAATTTGACCCGAACAATAGGTAAGGGTTAAAAATGCAGCTTGACTGATTTTGGAGATTTCACAAATTTTCACCCTCAACAGCCAATAGGAGTCGTCCTTCTGGAAATCGCAACAATCGCCACATCCACCATCAACATGAATTACTTATTGTTGAAGTCCTAGAAATGGCAAAAAACCCTCAATTGTGATAAAGTTTGCCTCCAGCTGTCACAGCTGTCAGAAAGACCAAAATCCCCACAGTGTAGCTGCAGCTACAAACCTCATTTTCAAACCATCTAACAGGGATGTGACACCCAGGGCACAGATTGCATTGCTGAGTTAGCGTAATGCCACTGCTAAAAATAATTTGGACCTCGACCCCATTGTTAAAAACCTGAGAGCGGCATAATTACATGTTTCAGCATCTGTCCTTTTGGTTTTTTTCTCACATGATACCGTTACAGCCTACCAGCCAATTATCACACCAGCTCACATGCCTCAAAAGACTGCAACAGAGATTTAATTAGATCCATCTCGCACAGGGTGACACGCAGTGAACTTGTAAGTTATCGCAGAGTGAATATGCACCATGGGACAGAAACAGCGCTCCAACATTGGTACTAAAAACTCATCACAAATATATCACCATGGGCAACTGATGTCTTCTGTTTTTGTTTTTTGTTTGATTCATCTTTTAGAGATATCTAGTTACCACATGAGCTTTCAAACAATTCAGGGTATTGTAATGTAAGATGTAAGATCTCATGTCCAAAGGTTCAACCACCGTACAGGGTGACCGTAAAGTCCCTTTACAATTTAAATAATATATTATAAAGGTAGTTGATATTGGCACCCATAGGAGAGGAAGGGTTAGCAGTAGCTCTTTCAGCAGGGTACCTGAGGTATACAAATACAATGTGATTAAAAACTTTGATAACTACTACATAGTACAGAGAGCACATGTACTTAAGGTACATAGAACAAATCTTTTTAAGATATCCTATCAATTGCTTTTTTAACATGTTTTTTTAATTGTAAAGGCACTTTACAGCCACCATGTGTTACTGTATGTAGAATGGACAAAGCTAATGTGATGTCATATGTTGATTTCTGAAGTCAGGAGTTTGGCATTTGAACATCACCACATCAGAAGTGACCATATTTGGATATGAAGGGAGGAGTGAGGAGGCAGGTCTCCATTGAACCTGAAGTCATTGCCCAATGACAATTGAGCTCAGGGCTGGTAAAGTATCAACTCACTGATGAGTTTTCAGATGGACCCGATCAGTGATAAGAAGAGTTGACTTTAGCTTATGACATCAGAACGACTTGTGGTGGTGCAGATGACGACGATGATGATTTTTGACCTGAAGTCAAATGGAACCAGCATCTAGTGGTCATCACAATTATTACACTTTTTTGCACAGTGGCTTCATTTTTGAGCCCTGGCTGCTTCGTCCATTTACACATTTCTAGATTATATATCAGTTTATGTTCAACCACAAGCTACTGCCCTAATATAAAGTAAGTGAACCACAATGGAGATGTTCAAAAATTGACATTTGAATAACAGCATCATGTCAGTTCATGCTCTTTTCTACCCATGAACCAGATGAGTGAATGTATCTGAAACAGACTGTAGCCAGTCCACATACATGTTGTATCTGCAGCTGTTTACCTGAGACCACTGCAGTGAGTGGCAGCACATCTAAGTGCTCAATTTTCTGCTTTAAATCTTCAGTTCATCTATTCTGTCGCTTTCCCACGATTGATGTGTTTTGACATCAGCTCCATCACTGTTTCTCAGGTATCACAGCATTTTCCTTTTCAACTGTGACAGATTTTCTTTTAAATCCCCTGACGTTACCTCGTCCCTGCAGTCTCACATGCTGACCTTAGTCAGGTGGAATTTCATGTTGTGTGTAATGATTAACTGACACCGTGGTGTGAGGTTAAAAACTCGCTTAATTACAGAAATAAACAAACAACCTGCAGCCTTATGCATTATTGATACGGTGCATATCAGAGCTTTTGAACGGGAAAACACAGCTTCCATATCTGGGGCATTATCTGGGTTTGTTGTGGGTTGAAGGGTTGTGTGTGTCACACATTGATTTTACTGCAGGGAACGTGATTTATCAGAATTACTCAAGGACGCTGGACACCATGTGCATGAATAACAAGGCAGTGCGGTCCTCGTTTAAGTTGGTAACTCTCCTTTCTCTGCCTCCACTTGACAGTATCACTACTCCTTTCCTCCTCACTCCTCTGTTGTCTTTCCCAAACCTGCTTTAGGGAAGAGTGGACTTCCTGCAACTAATCTGTGATTGACAAGATCAAGATTGCTGAAAAAAAATCACTGATGCAATCTAAAAATAGTGGAAACTAAAGTAGGAGTAAACAGTTAGTGGAAAAAGTCCAGACAATAATGAACTAAAGTGCTCGGTTCTTTTCACTTTGTTCCAATTTTTAAAACAAAACAAACAAACAAAAAAAACAATAATGGTTTCATAATTGAGAGAAATTAGTTCCCTGCAGTGTCCAGGGTCTCGTAGTTCATTTCCAAAGGAACTACTACTCCTCCTTAATTACATTATTAAATAAACCGTTTTCTCACAAATGTTAAGTATTACAGGTTACGACATGTAATGAGCTGCTGGGATGAAGTGAAATGAGTGTTTGTGTTCCTGCCCTTTTTAATGAGAGGGATGTAGTGCACATGTGTGAATACTACTCAGCTCAGACATTAGAAAATAAAAAATGTTTTTCCTGTCAGTAATCTAGCTGCAGACAGTACGAGCTGCTACCTAAAGCCTCTGATTAAAGAATTCCCGTATCTCATCTTCCCAGCGACTCAACACAGTTTTATAATAATAATTTTTTCCCCTCTATTTTCAATCATGCTTTTTCACAATAAGCTGGACATTTATTTCTCCAAGAGCGCTGGGACGGATCCAGAGTCGTATTAATTTATTCTCATTTGGCTGTCTCACAGTTAGCACACTATAGAGACAGGCTGCTAATGAAAGTAAAAGCAGGATGTGGAGATAATTACAGTTACAGGCAGATCAGCTGCTGTTCTGAATCCATTACCATGTCATTTGGCTGTGATGGTGACTTCTTGCAAATTTTCCCTGTGACAAATAATGAAGTTATCAATATTGCAGCCATATGTTGTGCACAGTGAGGCAAAGGTGTTCTCGCTTTGAGTACTTCAAATAAAAAATCAAGAATAACTGACCCAACATGAACATGAGCAGTTGAGCTGAATGTTAGTTTTGTTTCTTAAAGACGAGTAATAAACATGTTCTTGTCATAAGTACTGAACTACCGTATTTCCTCTAATAGGAGCCAAGCCATTCTGCAGCCACTTCAAATTAAAAAAAAATTTCAGTGGACAGAAACCCTTAATTTCTTAACAGGGCTTTTATTGTGAAACATTTGCAGGCACATGAATATGTTTAATTTAATAACACCTGTTTTTCCCCAGTCTTGTATTTGGGGTCTGGCCTTTATTAAAGACTTGGCCTGTGAGAGCAAATTAATGAATATAACTTAAACATCATCATTTTGTAAAATATTTAATCTACTGTTAGATGTAATCTGTTCATCCAAGATATTTCTGAGTAATGTAGAAAGTACTAACAAATGTGTATTTCAACTGCAAAATATTTCTACATGAACAAGTAAAAATACTATTACTGTGTCAGCTGAGGCATTTTTAACTACTCACTATAAATATCAAAAACTCAGTAATCACTCCTTAACTTTAGGCAGTGACAGCTGTGACAGGAGAGAGAGTGGATAACATGAAACACTGAGAACATGGAGCACCAATACAATTGTTTTACTTTTTCACAACTACAATGTCCTGATGTAATAACCACATAAAGAGAAGAGTAGCTTCTGCCATGTGCTTTCAAGCAAAAGGCAGCAGAAGACCTTGCAGTTACACAGCATCCATTTATTTCCATTTAAGTCTACACTCCATTCTCATTCCACCCACCAGGCATTATACCCTATTGATCTCCCATGAAAAGTTTATCTACAACTAGAACTGCGAGTAAACTCTTCGTGTACTTCTGCTCATCTCTGCAACCAACGATGGAAAAAAAAAAAAAAAGTTTTCTTGGACTAGCTCAGGCAGAAATGTTGGCTCCCGATTCGGACTGTGATGCTCCGCATTGTGTGTGGTAAGAAACATAATGTATTCAATATTCAAACGCCCACACCGGGAGTTCAAGGAACTTAGCCTTCACCGTGCCTTTTCTCTCTCTCTCTCTTTTTTTAAATACGGGTATAAGGGTATCCTTCACAAAAATGCTGAGTGGTTGCCAGGCAACAGCAGATATGTCGGTGGGAGACGGTAGGGATCACTTACAACTTTGCACTTATCCTTAGAGGAAAAACGAAGCGCCCATAAATTTAGACCAAACTGAAAGAGATAATGAGCTAAGACATGAGTACAACTCAGAGCAAATACATTAACTGTAAAATTTACAGCTCGCAAATACCAAATAAATCCAGCAAGAGGAGCGCATGTCCAAATCAGTCATCTTGACAGATTATCCTGGTCTTGGCGATAATTAAACCGCATGCTGCCGCGGTGTTCACCACGCCGTCTGGCACATTAATGAGCCATAAGAACATGCTAAATGTGCCATAAAGGGTGGCACAGACATTTATGATCAAACCCACCTCGCTGTACATCGTATTCTCATCAGACATCCAAATTTCATGTCTGCTCTTTATCCTTTATCCATTTTTGGGATTTGTCAGAAAAAACTGAGCACTACATCTTTTCCCTCAACATCAAACAACATCTTCTCCGGATTAAAAATTTGGGATTTAATTGTCTCCACCTCGAAGGGCAAAGCAGCAGCAGAAGTGCTGTGTCTTTTTTTCTTTTCTTTCACTTTAAGTTGCTCTACAGGCCTCGTCTTCAGGATTTTCAAAGTACAAGCCTGTCACAGCTCCAGCTCAGATAAAAACAAGTGTGATGACCTCGGCTGTCAGCTGAAAAGCCCCGCTCTCCCCCCTGAGAAGGGAAAAATAGACACTGTGGAAACTCGGAGACAGCAACGATGGACACTAGGATTACACACAGCACCATCACAACGCCGCGGATGTAGTGCAGACGTTTTATAAGGTGACACCTATGTTTTTTAAGGTGTTTCTGCTTTATTGAGTAGTATAGTGACAAGACAAACACAGGTGAGGAGAAGCGGAAAGAGATGTTCCAGTATCAATATAAAAATGTGCCTTCGGGCGTTGTGTAATAGGCAGTAAATAAATCAAAATACACACATGGCTTCACATACACTTAAACATACAGGATACAGTCGTGAAAACACTTCCACTCATGTGCATTAGTTTGCTCATAAAACAAATATCATCGTGATCGGAAGTAAATGTCATCGTTTCCGGTGACATTCAGCCGTCTCATGATAACATTTACAGCATTCGAGAGTGAAACTAAAAAAAACAAAAAAAACCGCCCTTTTCTTCTAATTCCCTCGTCTGTATCGGCTCCTTAACGGCTCGCTGAGACTTAATGACCGCTAATGCAACACAGCTACAAGAGGCTCGAGTAAAAGCAACTGTCGGAGCAGCTTTGTTCAACCTGTACTTTAGCACGGTGATATATTACCTTTTCAGCTGATGCTTTGTAATGGGTGCTCTGTAATTAGCTGCCTTAGTAACCTCTATTGTGCAGTTGTGACTTGACTTTATTGTTTGTGTCAAGAATAGGTGCACGGTGGCCGAGGGGGAATGCAGCAGAGCTGGAGGCAGAGGCTTCTGCAGTCCAGGAGGAGTAATGTTCTGTCAGTGCTGGTGCAGCTCCCACTGCTCTAATGGAGGCAGCTGGATTAGCTCACGTCGCTCTGGACCGGCTGTCTTTGAATAACATTGAAGACTTAATCGCACCTCCAGTGCATCGAGGCAGGATGCAATGCATGTTTGACCAATCAGCTAAACCTCGGCAAACATAATGTGCATTGGTCAATCAGCGCGATGTGACGTGGCATTTTGAAAAACATACTGGCAGTAGGAGGATGGATTTAAAAAAATAATAAAATAAATTAGATGTGGAGTCCCTCATACCACCCATCTGTTGTGTATCTTGTTTAACTAGGTGGCAGTTTGCAATGTTTGCTGTGTGAGGAATTTGAAAGAAAAATGAAAGTGTGACAGGTTCTACATTTAGTTTGGAAACCAACACAGCTCCTCCTCACATGACAGTGTCGGAGATGTCAGACTTTACTGCTGTCACAGTGGAAACAGCTACATTTTAAGCGTCCACTGGAGATTTGGAGGACTGAATCATCAGCTGTGCCTTTTCAACATCACAGCTAATCTTCCTCAATCTCCTGTTCTCTGTGCCTAACGAGACAGAAACCACTTGAAATGTCTCTTTTTTAGCAACAAAAAGGCACCATGATAGCCAGTCTAGCAGCCAAATCTACAGTAGATGGAGCATAGGCGAAGCACCACTGACTCATCACACAATTTCTCCAGAGCTAATGGACAGCGAGCAGCAAGAGTCCATGTCATGCAGACGGGCCCACACAGCCCTGCTTTCCCCCAAGGTCACAGCCAGTCTCTCACAGAGCACTGGCACCAGAGCCAGCAGATGGTGGCCAAATGATGGTCTGTCATTACTCATCCAGCAGAGAAGATGGGTGTCCTTTGTTGAAAGAGGCTTGTGGGGATTCAGCTATTTGTGGTACGAGTTTTTATATCGGAATGTTGCAACGGCCAATTATTGTTGGTGCTGCTGCAGTTTTTAAGGTTTTGTCACCATGTAGCTGTCAGCTTTGTAATGTCTTGTTTTATCAAACCACATTGCAATGCAAGAGACAGTCGGTTTGTTAGGATATATTATCGTGAAAAGGCACAGAGGGTATATAGACTGGATGAAGATAACGTGAAGTCACCCATTGGTTTGTGGTGTCGCATTTTAAAGCCAGGAGTTTGGTCTTTGAGCTTCTGCAATGTTGGAGCCAGAAGTGACCATATATGGACATGTAAGGAGGAGTGAGGAGGTGGGTCCAAATTCTGAACCTGATGGACACTGTCCAATGTGTATGAGACTCAAGTTCAAGGCTGATTTCATTGGAGACCAGGCTCGTTTTTCTTCTTCTATTTGAAGACTAATATCTACTGAATGTATTTTTTTCTCACTAACAAGAAGAATTTACTTTATCTAATGACATCAGAATGAATTGTGGAAAAAAGTCTTGACTGAGTATTTCATGAGTTCTTTGGAGGCAGCATCTGGTGGCCATTGGGAGTATTGCACATTTTTACACCAATGCATTGAGCCCATACTTAAGCCCTGGTTGCTCCATCCATTTCTATACACAGTGTATGTAAAAAGGGTGGAGGGGGGGATGATTTTATTGTAGACAACTGGAACCAGAAAACATTAGTTTTACGTTTCTAAAATGGTAGGTGGTTGTCAGTTTCTTGCTGTCAGTATGGCAGTATGGCTATGAAATGACTTAAATCATGAATTGTTTCTCAAATATTGACTCGTCATTTCAAAAACAATATCCTCAGTTTGTATCCTGGACAACAACTGTTGTATGACAAATTAATCTGAACTCTAAGCTCCACTTCTGCCTGTGAGATGCAGTGATTCGAGTCTGGAAGATCTGTACATATACGATGCCAAAAGGGCACAGAGATTCAACCACTTCCCAATATAAACATTCAATTTTTCTTCAGCCAAACCAATTTTACAGCAACACTGAGACCCCAAATTTCCCACCAGAAAATTGCAAAATGGCTTACAGAGAAAAGACTGTTCTCCAGAAAAAATGCTCAGGAGGCTGTTGCCTTGACTGACCTCACATCTCTGAAAAAGTCAAAGCAATTTTTTCAAATAGTCAACATTTGAAATCAAGACAATTACCTCACCTAGAAAATCTGAGGAAACAGTAACAGATGTGGAACATTAAGTCTAGGTAGGTGATGCCTAATGCATGCTGGGAAACCTCCCAAAGTCCACATGAGCCAGCGCCCAGAGCATCCTTGATTAAACTGATTTGTTACCGATGACACTTCACAGGTCGACGAGTGCAAACAAGAATACAGACCGAGAAATTCCCCTGAGAGCACGAAATCCTTTTTCCTTTTAGTCACCCATCTAAAAAATGTGAGGCTCCATTTTCCCGCTAAATAAACATCGGATCATCTTAATGCAGCTCAAAGGCACAGAAAGTTTCAAGTGTTGAAAGACTTTATCGCTATAGCAACCGGTGGAGGGAATTTGGCTGCGCGGAGCTAAAAACAGAATGGAGACACTCTTAATGCTGCACTGTTACAGAAGCAAAGGCTTAGTCACCACCTCCCTCCCCAAAGTGCACACACACACACACACACACACACAACAAACACACTGACCTGCATCTCAGCAGGCTACTGGAGTTCCCTTCTCTAGCTGTGGGACGTCTGTGCCAGTGAAGGGCTGAGGCAGAGG
>OOFC01002656.1:9179-32384 GCA_900323345.1 Pseudochromis fuscus | reverse complement strand
GGATAATTGGTGTCACCTTGCCACTGTAATTAAGATTTTGACAGACTCGTTAATGAACCACTGTAAAGTGTACTCAAACTGCTTTCCCAAAGGGCACACACACACACACACACACACACAACAAACACACTGACCTGCATCTCAGCAGGCTACTGGAGTTCCCTTCTCTAGCTGTGGGACGTCTGTGCCAGTGAAGGGCTGAGGCAGAGGAGAGGAGGTGTCTGGAGGGTTAGCAAATTTGTTGATGGTGGAGTTAATGTTATGTACAAATACGAGGCGTGACAAGTTTAGCCAACAGCACCCTGGGGTGAGTTCAAGAAAATGATATAACGAGAGCCTCTCCACAGAATAGATTATATTTTCATTCTTCATACGCACTGCCTCCAAAAGTGAACAGCATCTACCCCGAAACACTTTTGTTCTGATGGACGCAAATGGTCCTCAGGGTCTTGGTGACAGAGACAGTAAGACCTGGCTGGGTTTTTTTTTTTTTTTTTTCTTTCCCTCTACTGTCCCAGTGTATCTAGGCAACAGCAAACCACCACGATTATTATTACATCATCTGGCAAAGAGGCCTCCTATGTATTAATCTCAAAGCAACACTTAGCCGAGCTTAGTAAGCAGTGGGTGAGAGCAAAGGGTGCTTCACATGTAGAGAGGGAAGGGTGGAGGAGAGGGCACAAAGGTTTATGTGTGAATGTACTGAGAGAGCACCTTTCATCATCTGTAACCGAGGCGTTTCACACGGTGGACTGATTGATAACTACTTTGTGGCAATTTGCACAGAAGGGTTTGTGACCCCTAATGGAGATGTGGAGGAACTGCAACAACACCAAACAGACCGGGTATGGGTCATCGCTCCAAAAATGCAAAGTAGTCCTCGCAGTGTTTCCTTCACATGCATCTTTTATTGGCGTCCCAACCGAAGGCGTGATGTGAGATACCAGAAAAAAAAGAGGCGAGGAGATGAGGAAGTGAGTCATCTGAAGCAACATCAATTACTGATGAGCTGTTTACGGCGCTAGTAGCTTAATATATGTAGGATTTTGAATTTGCACGGATAATGTGATGCACTGTCCAAATAGTAATAGAGCCACACAGTTGCTACTTCACAGTGGTGGTGATGTCTTTCAGTGGAACCAATGTTAATGTAACATATCTGCATGTTTCCCCTTTCAAACACCATCTGACTGCACATTGGGTAACAACCTGTATGTTGTTTATAGTGTGACCAGATCCATCATAACAGTGTTTATCTATATATATAAGGGAACATCAGAAACATGTAAATATACATTATGTGAAAATATGTTTTCCTGTGTGGAGATTGCATGTTCTCCCTGTGCCTCTGTGGGTTTTCTCTGGATAGTTGAGGTTCGTCCCACAGTCCAAAAACATGATTATTAGGTTTATTGATTATTTTAAATTACCTGTAGGTGCGAGCGTGAATGGTTGTTTGTTCCAGTGTGTTGGCTTCTGCCTTTCGCCCACTGCCAGATGGGATAGGCTCCAGCGCCCCCCACGACCCGATTG
The DNA here is from genome assembly GCA_900323345.1 of Pseudochromis fuscus. NCBI lineage: Eukaryota > Metazoa > Chordata > Actinopteri > Pseudochromidae > Pseudochromis > Pseudochromis fuscus. The sequence continues at coordinate 30,851 of OOFC01002656.1, read as the reverse complement.
GATAAGCGGGTACAGAAGATGGATGGATGGATGGATGGATGGATGGATGGATGGTAAAACATTGAACACACAACTTTCTACTAAAGTCTAAATAATTAAGCTCTTAAAAATGTGCACTTCCAGGTCCATAGGTGTCCCAAACATAAGTAAAAGGATTAAGGGTTTGATGTTGTACGTGGTTCACTTCTTCATGGACTACTTATGGTTCATCTACTTCATGGATAAGCTTCAAAATTGACCATTACTATTAGCTGCCAAGGGTTCTGTATGATATGAAACTGGTCTCACACTGAAAAATATTGTGGATACAACTGACACACCAAAGATCATGAAACCACAGATCCAATGATTTGAGCTAAACACAACTTGGTAATGATTTTGCACCTGAGCTGAATCTGGTATTTATCTCTGTGTAAAACTGGGGTGGATTTCTGTTAACCCTCTACTGGACAAGTTACCAAAAATGGCATCTTCCCGCCTTTCTGATGCAGTATGACCACACATATATGTTTTTATGGATACACTTGTTGGTAAAAGTTTTACAAAAGTCACAAAAGATTTTTAAAAAAAAGTCTTGTGATATCCTTCAGTAACACTTTTTAATGGGGTTGAAGGGGTGTGATACCAGACTCAAACAAAGCTTTGTCAAGGATCGGATCCAGGTCCAGTGAGGAATGTTCAAATACAGGAAATGGGAATATACTCGCAGTATGACCTGGAGGGTGAGGCTGGAAGGTCAGAAATGTCTAATTAGTTTCTAATTATTGAGTCAAAAATGCTGCAAAATATTGTGACCATAAAAAAAATCAAAACTAACAATGTATTGTAAGGTAATATACTAAATAAATACTGACTGTATAGCCCAACCCTGCTTCTATAATTATTCACTAGAACCAACTGTCTATTAATCTGTAGATGAAAATACTCTCCAGCTAAGGCACCATTTATTTCTGTCTATTTAAGGTAATTAAACACTGAAACTATATGCTGGTGACACATTTAAAAAAAAAAAAAAAGATTTGTCTGTTCAGTAGGGATTAATTGCCTTAGGGCTGAGTGATAGAGAAAGGGTGCAGCAGTCAGGAAGTATCTGAAAACAAATGCATTTTGTCGGGTTTTGTCTTTTCAAGTGATTTGTTGACAATAAGGACTTAAAGTTACAGTGTACGTTGACAAATCACCTTGTCAAACTGCAAATGATATTAATAAAATACAAATCAGTAGGAAGGAATATGTTGTTATTGCTGTTTCTGTGTAGTTTTAAGGGCCGAACCTTTAGTATTTTGCTGAAGTTGACTACATAACCATGTTCAAGTCTGACCTAGAAATGGTGTTTATGCAAAACACTGTAATACCCCAAGATACATAAACAACATTAATGTAAAAAGACATGTAGCAACATTGAAGTCAGACATCTTCAGGAAAGCAAAAAGAAGTGCTGAGCTTCAGTCCCAAAAACTGTGAGTGAACAACACAGGATGCCATACTCTCTCCTCCCACTTGCTTGCCCCCGCCGAGCAAATTGTATGAATAATAAATTTAATGCATCCAACAGGCTAATAACTAATACTGTTAGTCATGCCACCAAATGACTATTAGCTGTACTTACTCACTACTTAATCAGTATACAAAAACAAGTGTCTGATCGTGTGCACAAGATGTCTCATTCCCTTTGGCCTCTTTGTTTATGTCTGCACAACATCAGTGCTCAGGTCTGAAGCCTCTGTGTGTGTTTCTCAGTGTATACAGCTGTTATTTACCAAGCGGTTTCAATTGTGCATTAGCAAAACCCATTGTACAGATAATCATTAGGTATAGCAACATGCCTTTGAGCTGCTATGAGTCATTTGTCTTAATTGCAGTGTGAGAAGAAAAAAAAGTTCAATAATAGTCGTGTGTTTTTACCATAGACTGTACATAGAATGGGAAACGATCAATTTGTCACTTGAATTAATATATACAATGTTAAATGCTGGTTATTTGCACCATAAACTGTATAAAGATTGGATGATGCTCATGTGATGTTGGTTTGTGGGCTTACATTTTAAAACCAGAAGTTTCACATTTAAATGTCGCCATGTTGGTTTTTTTGGACCCAGAAATGACCATATTTGGATATGAAGGGAGGAGTGAGGCCACACCTCTGACCCTTGAACCCAAGCACATTGCTCAGCGTGTATAAGAGTTTTAATTGGAGACCAGACTTGTCCATCAAACTAACCACGCCCCTAAATCTTCCTTGTTTTGAAGCCTACTCCACTTTAATGATATTTTTTTCAGATAGGCAAAGAGGACTTAACTTGACATCAGAATGACTTTATTCACTGAATATTTGAAAATTAGGATATTTGAATTTGGAGCCAGCATCTAGTGACCACCTGTGGTATTGCACTTCTGCATTGGCCTAATTTTTCAGACACAGTTGCTTCATCCATCTCTAGATACAGTCTATGTGAAAAGAAAACCAAAAGTCCTCAACATTAGTTTTATGATTTAAAAAAAGGTAAATGATTGTCAGTTTGTTACTGTCACTTTGCAATGATGCACTTGTTGCACTTCTGCATTGGCCTCATTGTTCAGACCCAGTTGCTTCGTCCATTTCTAGATACAATCTACGGTTTTTAATGTAGTTTTTTAATTTCACTGAACTAAGAAGACAGTCTCAGCACTTAGCTAATACATTTCCACATTTCTTTTCTACAACTCCTAAGGCCTTGTATTTGAATAAACCAGCACCTCAGGCTATCCCAGAAATGATGTTAACTAATTTGTTTTCTCAATGACATTTCGGATCGAAGCACATTTGCTGCAACTGTATTTTCGCAGTCACTATAAAAATAATTTTTCCCTTCTATAACTCTAAGATTTTTTCTGTCTCTCAGTGGCTTCAGACTGTATTCTGCCGTGTCTGACAGACTATTACCAGTTTCATTTTTAGATAGGTGGCTGCCGGCTACGTTTCAGTATTTTAAACCCTGTATGAGTCAATCTACCTACAGATTGTTATGTAGGAACTGAAAGAGGGGGAGCTTTGTCATTCAGGCAAAGAAACTTTATTTTTATCTTTTCATAGCAGAGCATTTTGGTCTTCAGACTTTTGTCAGGCAGAGTTCACAGCACCTTGTAAACAGCAACAACCATAATCCAGCCTATCAGAGGATCATCCGGCCATTTAAGGGTAAACCCATTTGAATTCCTGATGACTCACGCTTAATCTGTAAAGTCAAGACATCATATCATCTACAGTCCAAAACACTGCTCCTCCAGTTACAAAGCTTTTAGATGTATTTCTTCACATTTAAAGGGGCTTGACCTCTTTTATTCTCTATTACTTTGTCCTTTGGTTGTGTCTGTTTGGATGTCCTGCTGAGGTGCCTCCATCAGCCGTGTTTTGCTGCACACAAGTAGCGGCGTCGCTCTCGCACTCGAGTGTGATTTGTCAAAGCAGCCTGACATTCAACAGAAGCAGTCTCTTCTTAAGACACCAATAGCACACTGCAGCGACAGAATATTTTAATAAAGATGCTGCTGTGGGAGATTACACAAGCACAAACTGGGTATTTCGCACAGCAATTCTTCTTATTATGCCCATCTGCAGTCACAATAGCAAGCTTTTGTCCTGGTTTCAGAGCGCCTTGGGTGTTGGAGTTGCTGTTGTGAGGGGTTTAGTTCTGGGACTGAATGGATAACGGGTACAGAGGCAAATATGATAAAACTAAAATCGAATCAGAACCCTTCAGGCCATCAAGACACTCATACGAGACACAAACTAATTGGTTATGTGATGTACAGTAACAGCACGCAGGCTAATTCCACAGGGCTACCGACTTTGTTGTCAACAGCGGCTCACATGACAAATTCAGATTTTATTACGATCACCTTGCTCATTCATTTTCATTTCTCCCTTATAAATAAAATACCCACCATATTAAATGAGCTGGGAAAGTAGAGCACAGCAACAGTATCCGACTCAGTTTGTGTACCAGCTCACACTGGTTGTATGAGAGAAGTTCATTACTAGAAAGCACTGATCTCCACTGTGCCACCTCCATGTAATTGAACGATAAGAGCCTGCATCTTTATACTAAAAAAAACCTGAGGTATAGTTTGTGATGTTACTGTAGCACCACTGAAAAACATTATGAACTTATGAAAGGGTGTTTTAAAAAGGTTGTTCCAGATTTTATTATTAAAACAAAACAATCCAAAGAATATTTTCAGATTCAACAGGAAAAGATGAAGAATTTTTCAGCTGAAGAGACAAAAACATGAAAATCTAACTTTTGTCTTTCCTAATAGTGTTGAATCGAGGCCAGCTGGATTTGGCTTCAAATTTCTGAAGATGTCTGGTCTCTCAACCGAAAGGCTTCTTCAGTTCTGAATCTTAATTTTGCTTCTGTTCTCACCAATCAGGATGATTAGGAGGCACAGAGCCAAGTTTCTCTGATCTGGTTCTTAGACCACAACCATAGACTGTGTATAGAAATGGACGAAGCAACCGGGTCTCAAAAAATGAGGCCAATCAGGAAGGGGGAAAAAATGCAATGCTCCTGATGACCAATAGATGCTATCTCCAAAAAACTCTAAATGACTTCAATTCAAGTCAGGTCATTTTCACTATGAAGCACCCAGTAAATCCATTTTTCCACAAGTCAATCTGATGTCATTAGCTAAAATCATCTCTCTTATCAGTGGTCATGTGATCCATCTGAAGGTTATTAAGTAGATATTAGGCTTCAAAAAGAGAAAGACCTCTTGGTGTGGTTAGTTTGATTGACAGGTCTGGTTTCCAATCAGACCAGCCTCATTCACATTGGGTTTGACGTCAGGTTCAACGGTTAGACCCGCCTCCTCACTCCTCCCCTCATATCCAAGTATGGTCAAAACACGAGTCCAGAGTATATGGCCAGAACTCGGGGATCTACTAATAACAGTGTTTGAATGATTATTTCTGATTTATTAAATTTATTTAATTAATGATTAATCTGTATCAACACTGGCAACCATCAGTGTGTGGCAGCCCTCATTTTCCTGCAGTAGAGACGTCCTCCTACCTGACAGACAGACTTAAGAGGACTAAAAACATTAACTAGTTGGCGGAGACAACACTTCCTGACTTGTTGAGAGTCCTGAATTGGATTATGGGATATTGGTATTCTCCACAAACACACTTGTTGATGTTGAGGCCACAGAGCTTTGATTTTTATTTTATTTTTTTATGTGGCGTCAGAATAATGGCTTCGGAGGAGGTGCATGCTTTTACTCCCATCTCCTTCTCCTCAGCTACACACAGCACACACACATGCCAGATCTTTAAAGTGGTCAATCTAAAATCCCCATGGACGGACAAATACTCCCCATGACTAAATCTATACTCTTTCTTCACCATTATGTGAGATTTTTATTCACAGGGAAAGTGGTGGAGTAGCTCTCTGGTGGGTGCTTTCAACTCTCTGTGGCTACGCTGAAACACTGAAGCCGCTTTGATGCTTTGATTTGAGTTAAAACATTTTTACAGTTAAAAGAGGGAGTAAAATAGCTACAGCTTGTCGTCACAGATCTCGCTGACAATCTCTCCTGCCTCTGCAATGATGTTTTAAAAATCCGGTTGGTGACGATTTGAATAAAGGCTGGTATGTATGTCAACACTTTCACTCCCCCGTGAGGGCTGATGTGAGAAAACCAAGACAAGCTCCAGAATTTACCATAATTAGTTTTGAATTAAACTGTCACCAGCAGCGGGGCGCCAGACTTTGTTGTCAGCGTTCTCACCTCCGTGTGCCATGACACATCAGAGCAGAGGCCACGATCTTCAAGCCTCTTGTGCTCATGTCGTGACACACAGATCCATCTAATCCTGCGCAATTAAAATGATTAGCGAACGCTGCGGCGGCTAAAAGGCCTTAGACGAAAATGATTGGAATTCATTCAAGTGACGCTTAACATGTGGGGAAGTTTTTACTCTTTAATGAGGAGTTTTGTTTGTTTTTTACCAAACTTACATAAAGCAGCAGCAAAAGTGCCTTTAATCGTCTCGTAAATAGGATTTACATCTTAATAACTGTGTTTGGAAAATTAACCAAACTGCTAAATGGACTCCAGTATGAACTGAGGACCATGTGTGAGAGGCTTGATGGATGCCTATTAAGTGGAATATCCAGCGTGATTAATATTCCACTTTCATGCCTGAGATGTGCTGATGAGCCAAGGGTTTGCTGTTCAGGCCAGGCTGAGGGTGCTGCATGCCAGCAGAGTGGGGAAAAAAAAAAGAAAAAACTCTTACATAGGTTGTTTCCAAGTGGGCAGAGGCTTCTGATTAGAGGCCGGTTAAGGATTCGCCAAAGTAATTTTGAAAGTTGAAAGAATAGCTTTTGTTTGAAATCAGGATTTGTGTAGAAGAACAAAAACTGTGGAGTTTTTTTTTACTGTGAATGGAGGACAGGAAGTGCTCTATACTTTAAGCAGAATACTGTTATTTGGATGAATAAAGGCATTTTTTCCCCTCTATATAAACACCTGCATTTCACAGGTGTTTTTGACTGAACAGCTGCAAAATCTGAATCAGCCTCTGCAGCCGTGCTCACATGTTTACGTACACGGTGCAGAAACAGAGCATGACAGCGAGCATGTGAGCTTCCAGCTGAGTAAACCAGCTAAGCGGTGCACCCTGCCATGCGCTGCTGGTGTTTTGTTCCTGTCCGTGGCACTCAGGCTTCCCCCCTTGGCCTGACCGGACACTGGTTTAGCACATTAGCATTAACGCTCTGAACTCCCTGTGTGGACAAGTACCACCTGGCAGGCACTGCTGCCCTGCGTGAGTCAGAACACTCTGGCCATTAACGCACGGCAGGTACCATGGCTCCGGCGAAGGATAAAGTCTGTAATGTTAACCTCAGTGTCCACACACACACACATACACACAGCCTCTCTCCTGCCCTGATCCTATAAGCGCTCCCCGGAGTGCGATAGACTGAGACGACTGCTACCACACAGCTTCTCTGCAGGCTAACCCTCCACACAGCACATCCTATAATCAGCTATGCATTGAGATGTTCACTGTGCTGCCACGGAGAACACACACACACATATGTTCAAATCAATTTCACGCATGATGGCATAGCGATTAAAACTACATGAGTCGATCAAGTTGATTCTGATACTTTTTCGTAAAAGTGTAAAAAAAATAATAAATCGAGGACATGCTGGTTTCATGTATCCATTTTTGCTTTGTGTGCAGTGTGTGTGTGTGTGTGTGTGTGTGTGTATATGGGGCCATAGGCAGACATTTAAAAACACAAGAGGTTGTAGAGAAATGAATGAAGCACCTGGGTCTCAGGAATGGAGCCAATACAGATATGCAAAAAAGTGCAGTACCCCCAATGACCACTTAATCCCTTTATATCCAAATATGGTCACTTCTGGCTTGAAATGACCAACATCTAATCTCTTCACCAGCCCACCAACCAACAGATGACATCACATCAGCTTTGTCCATTCTATACACAGCCTATGGTACAAATTCACTCAGCAGACACCTACACAGCCTTTAAGTAATCTCAACATTTGGCATTTTATTTATTAATCTGAGTGACAAATTTATCTAAAAAATGTATCAGATGAAACAAATCAGTAGACAGTGTGACAGTCAGAAACATGTCCCTCGTGGTGCTGGATGTGCAGCTCCCCCCTTTGAGTTTCCACTTGTTGATTGGTTGTCCCGCCTGCGACTTTACTTTCACTCTCACTGCTCTTGTAGCATCGCTTTGTCTCAGCAGGCAACTGATTTCAGTGGAAAAGCAAAAAAAAAAAAAAACCTCCAGTGGACACTACCTGGCTCACCCCAAACAGCAGACAGACAAAGCTGATGACTGTCTAGTGAACATACGGGAGAATTCAGCCACTGAAGAATCACATATTTCCCTCAGGATTCAGGATCTGGTGGAGACCAAATCAGAGCTACAAGGAGCTGATTGGTGGACAAAAAGAGGATGATGCATGTGTCCTGGATGTGTCCATGGTTTATTTTTTAATATTTTGTGACTTACCGTATTATCCAGACTATTGAGCGCACCTGTCTATAAGCCGCTATTGAATTTATTCGAACAGTTTCATGTGGTCCACTCTGACCGGGTCTGATGTGACGACGCTAAATGTATCATCGGCACGGAGCTTGCTAGCTTGTAAAAAGCTAACGAGCTTCGTGACGCCAATACATGAGCCACACCGGTGTTTAAGCCACAGGGTTCAAAGTGTTGGAAAAAAGTAGCGGCTTATAGTCCAGAAAACACGGTACTTTTTCAGTTGATTTGCATTTTTTTCCCTTTTTGGACTGTTTATCAGAAAAAAACAATCAAATAAAACATCTTTTGCTGTAAGAAATTGCCATTAGACCTCCTGAGCTTGTTCTGCTGCCCCCATGTGGCCTGGCGAGCAGTTGATGAAGCTTTAAAACGGTCAAAAAAAAAGAAACCGTTTACACAGTGAACAGCTCAATTATATACACCTTCTTCTTCCAGAAGCAGGCAGTAACATAAAAAAGTACCAGATACGGTCGATGAATCAAAGAGCGGATCTTCCCTTCAAAGAAACACAGGCTGCATATTGACAGGGCAGAGCTTCAGGATTAGAAATCCTGTTACTACAGGGATTGCCCTGGCCTCCATACAACAGGGACTCTCTTTTCAGGTCTGCACTGCATCATTCTGCCAAGACAGAAGGATCCTTTTCGCAGCTATTTTGGACACGCTCCGTCCCCGTGGTGGCCTCTTTGTCTGGCCAGGAATCACTTGTCACCTTTGTCACCTTGTAAGCAAGAACCACAGGAGTCTTTTTCTAGCTTTTGCAGCCCTACGGACACACACACACACTAACTACACACACGTGTCGCTCACAGGATGTAGCAGGGTCTTTTTTTTCCCTCAATGAGATTAAACCATCCACAGTTTATAGTTAACCACGATTTTCTGCATCCATTAGATCATCGCGTCTTTTCACCTTCTGTTTGGCCGTCTCTCTCCCGCTAACCTCTCACTCCTGATCTCACTCCTCCCTGTCACTCTGACTCACTACAGTATCACACTCACACTCTCACACACTACAGTAGCTTTCACGGCGCTCGCACACACACAAGTCTGATAAGTCAGCCTCCATAACTCACTATGACATCCACAAACACATACACACTTGCACATTCGCTACAGCAGGGGCTTCAAGATTAGCAGCTACTACTAGCATGACACACCAAGGAGAGAGAACAACGCACACACACACACACACACACACACACACACACACACAGAGTTAATACTACCACAATAGCATAAGCATATCCGTCAATGGCACCATACGTGTCTGTGTGCCTGTTAGCGCACCGTTAAATCCCACACACACACACACACACATGCACACACTGGCCCAGATCCCTCTTATGAAGCTGCACTGTTTGGAGGAATGTACAGCAGAAGTGGGGGGAAAAAAAAAACGCTATAGCTCCTGAGTATCTCCATGGAAACAGGCTGGAGAGCAGCATATCCCGTTCGGCATACTGTCAGAGACTGAGGATGAATCCAGTCCTCATTAGGGAAGCCAAGCCACACCGCACACCAGGCGGTTGATTCCATTATTAATTGCAACAGCTTTTTCACCCCATCAAAAAACACACACACACACACCTGGATGAGGGGTTTCCTCATGCTCAGAGTGTAATATACTAGCTCACTGGACTTCGATGAGAGATCCTCACCTCGGGCCTGATCGATGCATATTGCATGATTTTCACTCACACCGATGCGGTGTCAGTGGTGCTCGTCATTGATTTTTCCAGCCGACACTTCACAGTTTGCATTTTAATTTCTATTATTGTTGTGTTTTTTTTGCAGCCACTGACAACAGCCAGCGTGGAAAGGGGGGGGGGGGAATTGTTTTTGAGCGAGATCCAAATGATGCAAAAGAATGGGGGTTCAATAAACACAATGGATTTCTAAGAATGTGCTGAAAAATCACATGGCGCTTCAGAGTGAGTTAAAGTGGCTCTGACTGTAGATCATGTGCTGCAGGATGTGCTGTAGTGCAGAGGAGGCCTTCACTGAGATGTTTAGTGACAGTGAGCTGGCCTCAAATTAAAGCTCCAGAGACAAAGTCGAGGTTTGGCCCCAGAGCTACTGACAAAACTACAGAGCTTCATTTTTTACACACAGGATGGTGGTGAGCATTCATGCTGGGACTGCTCACTGTTATACCAACACTGTGCCCCATTATGAGAAAAAATTCCCAGTACTCCCAGTTTTCTACTAGTATCAAAACTGGAGCAGAGTGTATGTTTCTCCACATGTTCTCAGCATCAAACACTAAATTATATCAGTCCTGCTCTCTGCTGCCGATATCTAGCTCACTCCTCTCTATGTTCACTCTTCCACTCACTCATACACCCACACAGCTTCACTCGCTACCTAACATGGTATCGTACCAAGCACCACTCGGAGGGATTTAAACTGGGAACCAGGATTCTGGTTATTTCCACCCTGCTCCACTTCATTTAGCCGTCAGTACCGAACATCAGGTGCCCAAGAAGCGTTAAAGATAAAAGAGCTGAGATTAAACTTTAATGATTCCTGTGGGGGGCCTCGGGTCACTGCAGCAGCAGAGGAGTAAAGATATACTATAGACAGCGAGGCAACATATCAAAAATATTGGCAAGTAAAGTAAAGATAGGCGAGCGACTGATGCAGCTCCAGCTTCTCAAATGTGGGGATCCGTTGCTTTTCTTTGTTGTGAATAGGTTATTATTATTTTGTGAGGACCAGAAATTGATTGAAACAATACATGATGAAATTTTTTGTAATATGCTAATATTTTATAGAGCAAGAAGTCGAGAACTGAGAGAGTGATGGGGTAAACAACTGCCAGGGAAACGTGAAAATGAAAGATCAGTGTCTGTACATTGAAGGATAATACATGTACATCATACATTATTATTATAACTATATGTTGGTTGCTTGGAGACAGAAGTGACCATATTTGGGTATGAGGGAAGAAGTGAGGAGGCGGGTATGAGACTGGACTTACTGGAGATCTGAACTTACCGTATTTTCTGGACTATTGAGCACACCTGTCTATAAGCCGCTATTGAATTTATTCGAACAGTTTCATGTGGTCCACTCTGACCGGGTCTGATGTGACGAGGCTAAATGTATCGGCGGCACGGAGCTTGCTAGCTTGTAAAAAGCTAACTAGCTTCGTGCCGCCGATACATGAGCCCCACCGGTGTTCAAAACATCGGAAAGAAGGGGCTTATAGTCTGGAAAATACGGTATCAACTTAAGAGAGAAGAGTTGACTTTTGAGTTTTTTGGAGACAACACCTTGTGGCCATGGTGAGTATTGCACGTGAGCGTGTGTCTCACTTTTGAGCCCCATTTACTTCATCCATTATAGTGCCGACTCTGTTTACTGGTTCTCGCAGGGAGATAAACACATGAATCACATTCTGCTTTTTAAACACGAGAACTACAGCTATTTCCTGATCCTGCTTCATCGAGAACTTTAAGTATAGAGACCGTTACAGAAATACTGCAACAGTCTGATGACAGTATTTTTCTTTTGATGTGATCTGCAAGTCAATGAATCGAATGAATAAACCGCTTCCTTCGTCAAATCTTCACCCTTTTTTGTATTGTAGACGCTGACGTGAAGTGGGAGAAAATAACAAGGTGTCACAGGCGCAATGCAAGCAGGAGATGACAAGACAGAAAACGGATGTGGAGTTGTAACAGATTGAAATCTAAGTAGGTAAGCTGCTAACAGAAAAACCCAATCCTGAGTCATGAAGAGGTAAAGTTAATTGCGGGATTCCAGGAAAGTGTCGTTCCCTGAGGTGGCTGTCATCAACACCCTCACTTCTCACTGCTGGAGAAAATTAAAAACAAGTGATTTATTTCCACTGGGTGAAAGGTGCAGCTCAGTGGCAACTAATAACATGCTTAATTTTAAATATTTGGAATTGATACTAGCTTCTGTGGATACTAAAAATGTCACCAACAGAACATGAAGCTTTACTTAGTAGAATATACGCAAAATACGACATCCCAGCTGTCCCATTTTGCCTTTTTTGTTATGTCTTGATCATGCAGTACAGATGCACCGCAGCGTCGACTGTTCGGCGCCGCAGATAAGACGACATAAAAAGCTAAATTTAAAATGATTGTGTGGCTTGTCACTTTAAATTTAACAGAATTCGCTGGTGTTTTTTGTTGTTGTCCCACTCTGCACCCGCCAATGATTCAGCTTGTCATTTAATTGGCGGTTAATCTTCTCATCCTGACCTCTAAACCTCCGCTGAAAAACAAAGAGAGAAGATGCCATCAACAGCCAGATGTACTGCAGCTTAATCCTAAAACAAAACACACACTGTGAATAAAACTAAGAGGCTAGATAAACAAGTTTTTTTTTAACTCTAGTTGTGTGCATTATTTTGGGCACCCCTGCCCCAGCGACATACAGGACCCTCTTCAAATATAAATGCACTGTTTTTATTTCATTATTCAAAAGTTTATCACAAAAGTCAACATCTCAAGTCTTGCAAAGCGACATCTGGATACATCTGGACACAAGTGGACAGATGAGGTTAAAATGAAGGTGGAAAGATTACAGAAAGATTATCAATAAAGGGAAGAATAGTTTCCATGAAATATCAGAAAATGTAATAATATTACTCAAAGTGAAAATTGACTCTGCAGCAGAGCAATGCATATCTCAAAATCTACACTGAAGTACTTCACGAAACAACAAGCTGCTGGAGCCGCTCTCTCAGTGCCCCTGACCTGAACGTTATTTAAAATGTGTGGGTAAATCTTAAACATGCTGTGCCTGCGAGACGGCTTAAAATAACCCAGAGCTGAAAGTGATCTGAAAGGAAGAATGGGTGGAAAGGAAATACCGGGGAGGATGTTTCACCAGTCTGAATCTAAACTACTCTTCAACTGTTCCTGACCCCGACAATCTCATCACATGTTGGTTGAGGCATCAGTCCACCTGTTTACACTTGGTTTTAAAATGCATCTCAGGCGATCGGATCACAAACGGACACCTGAAACACATCTTTTTGCATTGATATTTTATGTTTCCACCTTCTCTGGGGCACATCAGGACGCATCAGGTCAAATACGTCCCAGACCATCTCCCTGTGTGATGATGGTACACTTGTATTTAGTGCTGTCCACTTGTAATCTTGCGTTTTAAAACATATTTTGTCCAGAACTGAACTGTGAATATTCACAGTCCTCTGGGGAAGAGGGAGCAAAATTTCAACTTGACCAAAATTTTCAAAATGTAACTGCCTCCTGTCCTTGAAGTGTACTTATTGTTTAATGAACATATAATGTTTCAATGACTTGATCTGTCTTGTTCTGCTACATATCAAACACATCACTGGACAGAATTAGAAATCAGGTGAGTACAATCATGCTCCCGACGGAATAATTTCATATTATGGGCCGATAAAAAGGTCAATCCTGCTGAGATGTCTTCGTGGTAAATATAAAACTACATCCAGAAGTTGATAAACTTAACTTAGTGTAAAGACTTAAAAAGGGGAAACAACCAGCCTGGTTCTGCCCAAAGGTACAAAACCCACCTACACCCAGCTCCCCTAAACCTCACCGAAGTCTTAACTTAACAATTGGCTGCTTTCTATTTCATGGATGGGACCAGTTGCCAGGCAACCAGCAGAGGAGTTACTGGTCCAGGCCAAAAAAATTAGTCCGGCACATGACCCCAATAACACAGCTAATTGTTTTTACACTTGGATTTCAGTCTTCACGCTGAGCTAAGCTAACCAACTGGTGGCTCTACCTAAATTTTCCTTGCACAGGCATGATAGTGGTCGATATCTCCATCTAACTCTCAACCAGAAGCAGGTAAACATGTTTCCCAAATTGTTAAACTATCCCTTTAACCATCACAACAGTACTTGATAGAATTCAGTCAGTCAGTGTGTTTAAATTCTGTCAAACACTTAAATATTTAACATTGTAGTACCCATTGTAGCCTTTAGGGGATGCTGGTGGAGCTTTACACTCTTATTCCAGCTTAAATGAAGCATTTCAGGTTGCTAGTGTATCTGCTGGAGAATCAAAGCAGAAAAAAAGCCGCCTGGGAGCTGCGAGGAGCTGAGACTCTGCTCCTCTGAGATCCTCCCTCTGCATCCCAATGCCACGCATGACAAACGACCACGTCAGCCAGACACCTTGCTACACAGCAAGGCAGCCTGATTCAGTCCACACACAGCTGTCCGAGCGCGCCTGCATGTGCACATATAGGTTAGGGGTTTAGCTTTGTGTACAGCAAAGTGTGAGTAAAGGGGCGCTTCTTGCAAGGGCAAATGTAGTATGTACAGTTTGTGCATGTGTGGCTGCATGTGTCAACATGCGACGATTAATGCTGCCGGTGATGAAGAGCATCTCTCAGTCCTCTGCTGCATATCACAGTACAGTAATAAAAGAGCGTAGCATGGCGGCTGTATGGAAATATGAATGAATGAATTACCTAAAACTGTTTTTTTTTAAGGTCATAGCCACAAATATAGCAACTTAACACAGTAGAAAGACACTGTCAAAGCTTTCAACTCACACACAAGAGTCCTGTAGCCCTGTCAAACCGCAGGATGCAGGATGCAGGATTTCGCTGCAGCACCAGCCAGTCTGTATTTCTTAATATGACAATGCTGTGTATATGGAAGATGAAGGTGATGAACCCTCATTAGGTCAGTGACAGGTTCAGGCTTTGCAGAGTCAGACCCAGTGCGCGATTGAGAGATGTGCAAGAAGGGTTGCACCGTTCAGCTGTTGGCCGGCAGTTTTCCCAAATCACAGAGTGATGGAGTAAGTTCTCATGCACCCCCACCCCATCCCCTCCTGTCCCCATCCACCCCCTGTCTTCATCCTGATTCCCCCTTTTCTTCCCTCGCTTCATCTTCAATTTGCTCTATCTGCAAACAACAAAGCATGAAGACACGCAGTAAATGACAGGAGGAGATTTTTTTTTTCCCCCCTCTCGAGAGCCAAACTGAATCCATTCATTATGATTACATAATGATCAACTACTGGTACATAATGATCAACTACTGGTACCATTAAAGGAGACAGTCTGTCAGTAATATTAAAGCCACAGATGCTGTGGACGTTTGTGGCCATAAGAAGATGGATGGAAAGCTGTTTGGTCACTCTGTCAAGATGAAAAACCCCTTGTTGCCCATCGAGAAGCCTGGTTGAAGAGCAATCCCTCCCACCCTCCTGGATTCTGTTACACACACACACACACACACACATATCAACACACACACACCTGCACGGATCGCTACGATTGTTGAGGAGAAGAGCAGCTTTTTCCTCCAAAACTGAAGACAGATGTATCTGTCTATGAGAGCTCCTCTTAATTTCTATCCAACGCAAGGAATACCAATTACCTAATCTGCTGTGGCAACTTCTCATCTACCTGTTAAATCCACACACACACACACACATACATACATGCACGGCTGTAACAGTTCCAATGAAAATGTCTTGGATAAAAAAAATAAAATAAAAAAAAAAAAGCAAGAAGAGTATAAACATTTTTCTGGATGAGTCCGAGTCTTCTTACCTTGCAGCGAGTCTATGTTCTGGAGACATTGGAGCACATATGCGGCGCGTCTTCACACGATGACAGGGAAGCGGCGGACAGTCATGCAGAGGTGTGTCACATCTGAGGGGGAAAGCAGGATTTCTCCTCCTGTTTTTTCTGCTCCTTTCTTGTTATTTTTTTCCCCCAAAGCCCTCAGAGGAATGGAGCACTGACATAGGAGGAGGAAGAGGAGGAGGAGGAGAAGGCTGAGGAGGGAGCAGTCTGCCGGGCTGGGCTGCTGTGGATCACCTGGAGCAGTGTTGGGCTCCGCATTTACTCCTCCACTGCAGCAGTGCGAGGCAGCGGCGCGAGCTGCATGTTGCTCCCACAGATCACCACAAAACAAGGACACGGAGTCTCCATCTGCTGGATTCAGGATTCTGCAGCTCTGTAGCTCCACGCGCTCCTATCCCCATCAGCATGCACACTCATGCTGTCCCTCTTCCCCTCTGGCTTTCTATCTGCATTTCTCTGTTTTTTTTTTTTTTTATGCCTTTACCTCACACTCCTTTCCCTTTGAGGGGGCGGCGGGCGGCTGGGTGGGGGTTTATAACGAGTCACCAACGTGTTGCCATGATATGTAGCCCTCAGTTTTCCTGCTCTGTGTCCTCGCACTGACTGTTGCATGTGGTCATACGTCTGCTGCTCTTGGTAATAAAATGCCAAGCTCAATAACGCCTCAGCCAACCTCACGCTCCCCCTGCGATGACGTCACTCCTCCGAACAAAAAGGAGGGAGTCGTTTCCTGTTCTTGTTGGGACCCTGCTTGCGTCACGGAGATCAGACACGTTTCTCATGCCATGTGCAGTCCGTTGAGAAGTTAGATTTAGAAAAAATAAGCAGGATGCACTGAGAAGCCAAAACTGATAGCTCCACTTCAGGTCAACACAGGAACGCCTCCAAGCCAATTACTGCACGGGACTCACACTCCTGTCTTTGGAAGTCCTGAGACTACCTCTTAATCCAAACTACAAGCGCACACTCCACCGACCTGCAGCAACACTTCATCTCCAAGTTCAACCGCCCTCACATTCCCCTCACGTCCTCCCTCCTTCAGCAGCCTCGCTTTCTGTCCTACATCACAGCAAAGCTTCAAAGGTTGAGAGACAATCTGAGAGAGGAATAAATACAGATTGGGAAAGGATCGTATTGATTGTAGGCAGAACGTAACACTTATTTGTATTCTGAAGAGCAGGTGTGTTACTCAAGAGGAATAGGAGTCGTTCTTTTTTTAGCTCGAAATGACATGTGAGGAAGAGCTGATGCAGAGAGAAGAGTGATGCATAGAAGATGTAAAACCTTTGGTACGACTCAAACCAAAATGCAGCGAGAAGTGATAATGTATCATGTGTGCAGATGGAGAACGGGTCCTCATGTAACACCACATCCAGTGAGGTTAGAGTCTCCATTGCGATTTTGTCAACACCCTCCAGGTTTTAATGGGCACCCAGCTACCTTTCAAAGTTACAAGACCTCTCCTCCCATTCACCAGACCTCTGCTTTCATTCATAAAAAAACAAAATGAAATGGATATGTGTGCCAAAGCACAGTGGACACAAAGAGCCAGTTAAGCTACAATTATAGGGAAACCTGAGATGATAGTAATAAAATCTAAAGAGAAAAGCTCTGCAGGTTATAAGAGATCCTGGACTTTCAGCTTTTATCTTTGGGGAGATGCTACAGACAGAAAAAAAACACCAAAAATGTGCTCAGCTATTTAAAAAATGATTTGACTTGCATTTGGAGAGTACAATGTGAAAAACAGAAATGGAAAAACACTGAAATAATATGTCATACAGTAGGAACAACACAGGAGCAGCTGTACTGAAATGACTGATAGTTTGTACATAACTCCTATAAAATGTCCTTAGTGGAAGCTTTTGATTTAACTGAGGGTATTTCCAACTACAGAGACACAATACAATTCTTCACCCTTTAATCTTTCACTGGGGATGACACAAAGTGTTGCACAGTACAAGCAACCCAACTAAGTAAATACATTTTCCCAAGACAACAGGGCGCACTGTCTGAACTGGATTGTGAAAATTTCCAGTTTTTGAAAAACACCAGTTGGCATGTTATAGCAGCAGTGGAGTATGTTATTAAAGCAAACAGTCCCACCTAGTGGTGTAATCCTGTTCTAGTTTGAAAAGCAAATCTTTAAAGCGTTCGCTCTGACATGAAGTCATAAACAGCATCACTGCTCCTGATACTTGGCTGGCCTGCTTTACATTCCCTGAAACGATCAGGTCCACACAGTCATTAACAATCTACCTCAACCTTGAGAAAATGATGACTAAGGTGTGATCAAGAGCAACTGCTGCAGGTTGCTGATAAAGAAAAAAAAAACTCTAACAATTCTTTAGGTTATGCACATCAAACAAGCAGAGATGTGTTCTCGTATCTACACTCACTTCATCACAGGCCTTTGTGCTGACAAAGCCTGTAAAATCACGCTAGAGCTCTACACACGATTAACTTGTAGATAATCTCTGGTGTGTGGTTGGGCTGAAACTCCACTGTCAGCCCGTTTGTAACGCATAAAAAGACAGTTTCAGATAACGATTAGATCATACATGATCATTTTTCAACCACCGCAACAAATCTTGAGTCTGTTTTTATGAGGATTGTGTTTTGATTTAATGACTAATGTCAGGATGAGTGTTCCTGAGATATTAAAGAGTAAAAAAAAAAAAAGGTTAAACAGCCAAACACAACCTCAAAATGTTTGATCAGCAGTCAGTTATACACCAGCAAACAACAAAGCTTTATTCTTGTGTCATGAAAATTATGAGAAAACATGCTTTTGTGTTACCCTGTGGCTTTTATGACCAATTAAAATAAAATTACATTTGAATTTAATATTATACACCCCATTTGGCAGAACCAGATGTTTACAGCAGATGGGTGTGTTTTGTGGGAAGGGAATTAAAGCCACTGGACAAATATATGGTGAACAAATTACGAAAAATTCATCCTGAGATCCTACATACAATTATTAGATATGGTCAAAAAGAAAAAAGAGCGGTATCACCTTCTTACTCAGAACATAACCGATGGTTTATGTAGTGGTTGGTGGAGTATATAATGCTGTAATCAGTGCAGGTCAGTTTACAATGACTAAAATCTCTGATAGACCGACTGTTCACCTCCTCATTACCAGTTACTATACAGTGAATGTACTGTAGTATTTAGAGGCAGATTTGGGTGAGATTTAAACAGATTATAAAGTAACACACACTGGACTTAAATTTATGAGCTAGTCAGAAACACTTCTCCAAATAAATGTCACTTTGTCTGTTAGATGTGTAAAAATCAGTCATCAGCTTTCTAAGGTGAAAACATTAGTTTTGTATTTAGAGCTTGTTGTGCTGCCACCAAGTGGTCAAGAAATGCAGTTAAAAGCTCCAGTTTGAACAGAATTATTGTGCATTATCGCCTCCATTATTTGTTTCTTTATTTGTTTGTTAACAACATTATGAAAAAATGTTCGGGAGGGTTTTTTTTTTTTTGCTGTTGTTTTCTCCAGAGAGAAGGAATCAGATCTGAAAACAATCCCAAAATACCAGAAAATAATGTTTCTATTTCACCACAAGAGGGCAACAGTGTTCAGTGTATAGCATCATTACAGCTGGATTATGTTTTAGTGGAGGTTTGTGCTCTCTGAGTGCTTTCTAGTTCTGTGTTTTTTTTACTGCCAGCCAATCAAATTAAAGGACATTGCATGGCTAATATAAAGCAACTATGTTTTCTAAATTTGAGCACAGATTAGACCAAAACTGACAAACCAGACCAGACGTGTGAGCTGGTTTCCATCGTGAATCAAACCTCACATGAACATGTCTTCATCTGCTGGGTGTAAAGTTTGACACAGTGCATCCTTTTCCTACAAACCTTGTTCATCTCTCAGCTAAAAGAATTGCAAACAATCTCGTATTTGACTGATTTATTTAATATAACTCACCATGTAATTTAGCCCATTACAGCCTCCCTTCCTTACTGTGTCCTTGTTTCTCTACCTGTCGTGTGAGTAAATAAAAAAAAAAAGTACGATTACTCTTTAATGATTTCATCTTGGCCTTTGGCTTCAAAAGCGTCGCAGCAGCAGTGATAGTATTTGAGGTTTGTGCTGATGTGAGCCAGCATTTGATCATCTGCGTTGCCCAAAAAATGCCAAGAGAAAGGCGTCGGACCCCTGCAGTGCTGTTTCCTTGGACGATCCTCTGCGCTCTGACCTCTGCTGAAAGAAGGAGTCGTGCAGAGTTTAACTAATTACTGACTATCGCCTTTCTGCTCCGTGTTCACATTCTCCACACATCACAACAGCCTCCCCCGCACTATTTGAGATCTGCTCGCTGTCTTTACCTTCCTGTTCCCTGTAAGGGTCTCGGTAAACAGTCAGCTCAAGCACATGTAACATAAGCATGCTCGGCACACACAGAGAGAGGAAAGCAGCGATTAATCCTCATCACTGTAAGGAGACAGTGCTGACAGCTGAGCTTATTCAAGGGCCGTTTAAACCGCACCGTGGTTTAAAGCAGCACACATCAATAATTTTGCATTAAGAAATGATGAAGTGACTGCATGTGAAAGGTGTTGCTTGTGGTGACGAACCCGCAGAGATTTATCATCCGAATCTGCAGCTCTCATCAGATCTGCAGCATGTTATGACCCAAAACTTTATTGCTTTGGTTCTGTCCCACCACTCTCATCAGCACCGTCTCCAGCCACAGTGAAAAACAATCCCTGATGCACAACCGCTTCACCTCCTCAGCACCAGTTACAGAGTACTTGGTGAATGTACTGAAGCATTTAGGACTGAAAAAGGCAGATATTTTCTTAGGAGTAGGTGGAGAGTCAAACTGAGATAAACTGAGTTGATGCCGGACTTTAATTTGTCAGAAAAATGTTGCTCTGCATCTTTTGGACGAGTATAAATCTCTGATTAAAATAGTCACCATATCCACTTTATACAGTGATAATATATCGGTCAAGATTCTTCAGATGAAGCAAACACTTTGTTAGTCTCTGTCCTGATTCAAAGCTCAGTCATTTTCTATCAGTCCGTGTCTACAGTTTGTTTTTTAATTCACTTGGGTATATTTTTGAAAAGTGAGTTATTGGTGGACCTAAATAAATTTTGTATTATCACCACCACCTCTTCATTTATTTGTTGGCAACATTATGGAAACAAGATATGATTACATTTGGATTACACACAAAAAAACAAGAAATCATAGAAATGTCCTATTATAAGAGGTGAATATTTCAAGCTGGATTATGCATTGGTTTGTTTCTCCCTGAGTGTTTTTCCTCACTGTGTGTTATACATCTTTTATAGTTTATTTCACAACAGGTGATGCTGGTTTTAGACAAAGTCTGGTGCACATGCTACAGTTAAAGGATTATACTTATAAATACAGAATTATTGTTGGACTATGCTTGATGTATTTGGGATTATCTCATTCTGTGTTACAGTACATGTGTCTTTTATTGCTTTCTGCACAAGGCGACAGTGGCTTAAGAACTCATTAAGAACAATGTGCTAACAATATAAGCTGAGCTACCATGACAGTGATCTGGATCTATAGTTGGACATCAGTGGAGAAATGACTAGTGTTACCTCAACTGATGAGGAAAAGTAGGAGACACTTCCACAGGTACAGTCATTCCTTCAGATCACTGCTGCTGAAACGCCATTAATACATCATGTGGGGAATAAAGGAGCTGCCTGTTAACGTGAATGACACCTCCTCATTAAGTCTGACTTAGTCACCCCTCCCACCAGCTTACCTGAGTCCTTCTCAAAGAAAAGACAGCAGTGAGTCTGTAGTAGCCATGGTAACACCTGTGACAGATGAAAAGATGGATGACAGATATAGTACAATACAGCTGAGTCACTGCACACACACACATTGACTGAATGGAGGGGAGCAGCACAATGGGAAACATGTGGGCATCTATACACAGGAGGGAACTTGAGGGAAGAAGAAGCTGTGGGTCCCCTCCATTCACA
>OOFC01002633.1:0-19936 GCA_900323345.1 Pseudochromis fuscus | reverse complement strand
TGAGGATGTCTGTTCAGGTCATTATACCAACACTGTGCTGCTATAATGCTGTCAGAAAACAGAGAGGGAGGGGGAAGGGGCGGCGGCACACGGCTGATGGTCACATGGTGTCTGACCCCTATCATCGTACACAGACGTCATCAGTTTGACCTTTGACCCATCACGCTGTTGGTGACTTTTTAGTTTTTCTTACCGTCAACAAACCTCACATACAGAGACACTTGTAAACAACAACAACAACAACAACAACAACAACAAAAAGAAGAAATGATGCCTGGGCCGCTGCTAGCATGCTAATGCTAATAGACAACAACAGTCCAAACATTCTGGGTCCATGCCATGTTAAAGGAACAGTGTGTATTATTTGAAGGGATTGTTGTGTTTCTGTTCCCTACAATGAGTCTTCATCAAGACATAGGAAGAGAGAGTCCGCCATGTTTACGCCGCCATGTTTCCACAGTAACCCAGAATGGACAAACCGTCTTATTTAGTCTCATGAGAGAGACACTCATGTTTTAACACTGAGGTGGAAGCTTGGTTTTGGTGGAGCTGTAGCACCATTGGTCAGCGGCCATAACACAGAAACACAAGAAGAAGAATCAGTGTTTACTGCTGCTGGTAAACAGTTTGAAGAACTTTAGTAAACAAACAACGAAGTGTGAATCATCAAAGAGAAAACATGAACATTTAGACCTGTTTTGGACCTGGTTCGGACGGGCTGAGGACTTGGTTTCTAACCAATGCTAAGCTTAGATTTGGACTATATTTTGAATGTTTTAAGGCTGAGTTTTGAGCTTGGTTTGAGGCTTGGTTTTAGTCCTGTTTTAGACTGGTTTTGGATAGGATTTGGACTGGTTCAGGGCCATGTTTTAAACTTGCTTTGGACTTGGTTTTAGACCTGTTTTGAGGCTTATTTTTAGATTAGTTCAGGACTTGGTTGCAGACTTGTTTTGGACTGGTTTTGGATATGATCATTTTGGGGTTTTCAACTTATGGATGGCTTCATATTAGAGGAGTTTTGGTACTTGGTGTTGGGCTTAACTTTAAACTAATGTTGGGCTTGGTTTAGGACCTGGTTAAGGACTGGTTTTGGACAGAAGAATAAAGAATCAGTGTTTGCTACTGTTGCTACAATTTAGTAAGAAATTTGAAAAATGGAGGATCTGGCTGATTATTGATCAAGGAACAAACATCGTGAATCATCGTGGTCACAGAAGACAAAACAGGAAGATGAAGCAAAAAGAAATGTCACCAGACGAGGGCAGAAAATAGGAGAATTATCGGCATTGTCTTTCCCACATTCAGTCTCTGATGAGGGACAAATGTCTTCACACTGTTTCTTGCTGAACATCTGATGATAGTCGACCAATAGAAATGCACTTTGTTGTTAATTAGCTTTAGCTACAACATGGCCATGAACATAGTGACCGACACAACTGATGATTTCCTCCAAGTTACTGTGGGAAAATATCCAACTACTAAAAGGAAGATGAACACAAACTTGCTAGTTAATATTAACAGTTACTAGTAATCTGGAACTAAATCTGACACACTGTTCCTTTAAGTTGTTGCTCCGGCTTTAATGTTACCGCAGGACTGGTTACTGATGTAACTACAGTTGTATGATTTCTGCACAGCTGCCATATGATTATCTGGGTTTTAACACAGTTGCGACATGTCAACATTTGTCAGTCTGTCGAGAAGATATAGCTGCCCATCGGGTTTGTTGACGAGGAAAAAAATACATAGTGGAAGCTCACCAAACTCCATGCAAAGAAGTTATAATTTTAACAAAACCAGGCCCCGTTTTGGATTCTCAAAAACTGTCGACACATTCAGTTCAAAGTGGGAAAAACCAAATTAATAACACAGAGCAGTCTGACTCCGGGTCCCAGAGTCACATTTCTGGGTCCATTTCTACATCCATCCAACATCATCAGTGACAGAACAGTGGAAGACTTCAGTCATCAGTCAGTAACAGAGGACAACACAAAAAATAAAATGAACACCATAAACACTGAGATTTTGTCCTGGTAATAGGTTTAAAATGTCTGTGAACACCAGTGCTGTCTATTAGCTGTTAGCTCTATTTCACTCCACTTTATACAACCTAATGCTAAACAAATATATTTAAACATTATAGCATGCTAGCCAGCTGCACAGTCATCTTTATGTCATTAACTACAACTTACGATTATGTACACATTGTTTTCTGGTGGTTTTAAGTAAGAAACAGACTTTCGATATCTCCCACTTGGTGTTAAAAACTACTGTTTTAGTGCGATGTGTATGTAGTCATGAAGTGTGGGTGTAAAACCATTTATCAGTGTCCCTGCTTTAAAATGAGTCATTTGTAAACAGCACAAGACTCATTGAACTACATTAATGAGTCAAAACTAGGGCTCAAATTTGTTACTGAAAAACTTCTTATGGCTACTTCTGTATGGAAGCTAAGAGACATTAGAGCTAATGTTAGCCTAATTAGCATGCTACTAACAGGGTGAATGCTTTTACACATAGGTCATTTAATACTTGTATTAGGTATTTGCTTTAGATGCTAATAATTGCATGAAAATTGCTTTTGTGAAAAACAAGGTGTGTTTATCTGAAATAAATGGGGTTAGCTAATGACATGCTAACTCTGTATTAAAGGCTAGATAGCTAATAAGAATTTATGTGGTTAAAAAGCAAACATTAAAGTTGATGTTTCTGATGTGAACAAAGATTTTTCTACAAAATAAGAATTAGTTAATAACCTACCAACTCTGTGTTATTAAGCCAGTTAGCTGGATATGCTAACTTTGTGGCTAATAAGCTAACATTAGCGTAAAAATGCAGATGTTGTTTCTGATCTGAACAAAGGTTTTTCAACAAAATAACAACATTAAATAGGCTAACTCTGTTACTAAGCTAGGTAGGTTGACATCCTAATTTCAGAGCAGATAGAAACAGTGTGATGTGTCTTTTAGCTGCTTGTGTTTCACCTTTTACCATCAAAACACAATCTGTACATTCTTAAAAATAAAATCTTAATATAAAATTAGTTTTATTTTCACTGTCCTAAAAACAAAGTTGTTTCTGTGTCATGACACAGATGAAGTTGTTGATCTGTCCGGACTGTGATTTGGTCTAAAAATGGTTTTAAATCCTGCTGCTGTGTCTCGTGTGCTAACGCTGCTCTGCTAACTTCCTCGCCTTAAGACACAGCTGTGTGAAGTGCTAATTATCCTCAGTTAGCCGTTAGCCCATGGCGGCGGGTGTTTGAAGTGCTAATCCAGGCGGAGAAGAGATGATTATTAATGTGTTTCTGTCAGACGGCTCAAGTCCAGCTGCTGACAAAACATCTGGAACAAAGACAATGAGCTGGTTTCTTCTTCTGCTCGTGTTGAAGTCTGTTTTTTTTTCTTGCAGAATCATGAGCTGCTTTCTCACTTCACTCTTTTCATCCTTCTTCCTTTGATGTTTTCCCTCTTCAGATCGATAAAGATATTTTTAAGTCGATCTTTTGATCTCTGACTGAGGAAAGAACAGCTGCAACTTTTCTTACACTTCACATTTTTGTATCTAATAATCATTTGTTTTTATGCAGAGTGAGCAGCATGTATTTAATGCTGTCACCCTGCCGACCCTTTTATATTGTAACAGCAACATATAAGGAGATCAGGTATGTTCTGACTGACACCTGATTTACTTTGCTATCACTATCTTTCATATTTTTATCTTCAAAAGGTAGCAATCCCATAAAATGACAGCAGCTAAAATAAAGTAAAAGACTCGTTGTTCCTCCTGTAAATGAAGCATTTTCTATTTGTGTCATGGAGCTTTGAATCATTCAGGTTTCTTACAACATTGTTGCTATAATTATGAAATATACACGTGTAATATAACAAGTCAGGTGACATAAATTTTCTCTTGTTGAAATTCTGTTTTCAGTTTAAATGTATTTGGTAGATTTCCCTGCTGAGTCATTCAGTTGTTGGTGCTCGTCGTTCGCCCTCAGAGAACAATAAAGTTTGATTTGAAGCTTTACAAGCTCTGCAGTCGCTGTAATGACGCGTCGTTACTCTTCAAGGAGAGACAAGGTTATCCCACAGCAGCCATTAAAGTTCAGACTGTGTTTGAAGGCAGACAGTCGAACGCTTTAACCATCATTTCATCAGCAAACGCTGAATTTATCTCAGGTTTCATCAACGAATAAAAACTTGATGATGAGGAGCTCGTTTGATCATTGTGCAGTAAACAGCAGCTCCTCCGGGTCCTGATCTGATCACAGATCAGCCGCAAACAAAGACAACAACAGGAGCACATTAAAGTTTAACAGCAAACACAGGAGTGAATTGTTGATGGATCCTGGGAGTCGAGGTTTTTCTGTTCACACACTGAAACCTGCCGTCACATATATTCAGACATGTCGAGTTCATTCATCCGTCATCATGTTTGTCGCATGTTTCTGATTCAATGAACTGAAGAGCAGAACTCAGAGAAAACTGCATTTTCTTAACACAACAACCTGGATTATTCATCTGTGTTTGTCTCTATTCTTCTGAGAACATTCTCCTAGAAGATCATCCTGGTCCACGTCAACGTTTCTTCATTTCATCTCAGATTATTTTGTCCCTTTATTCACATTACGTTTGTAATTTAGAATAAAAAAACATGCTGTAGCTTCTCACATAAAAACGGAGGAAACATAAGTCACAGTTAATATACTTTATACGTATGAGATTATTCATCCACCCACAGCCTTTATTTTTATTTTAGTTTAGAAATAGTCAGTTGTTTACAACAGCTACGGACCATTGTTGTGAAAAAACTAATGAAATATGTTCTTGTAAAGTTGTAAATTTATGAGAAAAAACTCTTTAACATATAAATGATATTAATCCTTTTAATGCTTTTCGATCACAGCTGTTGTCGTACTGTTCACTCACTGAACAATGTTGGCTGAAAAAATACAAAAGTTACATTTGTGTCAAAGTTCAAACACATTTACTTCACGGTTTAAAAAACCCCAAATCATGTGACTTTCATCATCTCACCCGGATCAATTTCAGCCAATAGTATCGGTCCATCCTCCTGTCAATCAACCTGCTGTTAGTGGTAAAGTTCAGATTACCACCAGAACACACTGACAGAGAGCAGTAGCAGCTGTGGTAGTGATCAATAGTTAGTTGGATCAGTATCGTCAGTTAGTACGTAGAACTACTGTTATCTAGTAACATAGTTTGTAGGTTATCTGGCAACGATAGCTAGCTAGCTATTGTTGCTAGTGAGTGGCGTGAATGTTTTGTCTGGCCTACATATCCTGTTTTTATATACATCACCAGAGAAGTTAGAAAAGTTCAAGGTGGATTTTAATCTCAGTAACAAGAAATATCTTAAACTGTTGCTCATAGTTTTTCAGGCACTGATCAGAAAATGTTTTATTTTATCTTGATGTAAGAATAAAGCTAAAAGCAGTTATCTTCTCCACAAAGACTTAACATTAGTCTAAAGTGGCTTCACACACTCCAGACAGATCAACAGAAGATGTGGTTGGTTTGGTGTCAGATCCTTGATCTTATTTTCCTGCATGTTTCAGTAAATGAGCACAAAAACTGCTGATCTTCCTCAGCATTAATGACATTGAAAAGACTATAATAAGTTCTTATCCCATCATGGATCAACCTAAACATAACCAACATTAACCTTTAGCTTGGTCCTTTCAGCTGGCTACAACTACAGTGGTGTTAAATATGAACAAAACAACATAAAGTTCATTGTAATAAACACAAACCCTGAAAAGTAAACTAATGACGTCAAACAGATTGTTAAAACATTCATGTCCAAGGTTCGACACGTCTAGAGATTATTGTACGAATCAATCTTTTGGTGCCTAGAGAACAAAATAAAACAGAGCAGAAGAAAATAATAGGAACAGCAGCGCAGAACAGAAGACGAGCAGAAGGAAGAGCCGAGCAGGTTAAAACAGAATCAGGAAGATCGTCAGCGGTAACGTTTAGTAGAGGCGAGAGGCATACCTGCAGGTTCTTCCTCCAAACATTCACGGCAGCGAAGGCGAGCTGCATCTGTTTCCTTCGAGCATCTTTGTGCCGTTTGTAGGCGATCTCGATGAAGATGAGGAAGATCCCGGCGACGATGCCGCCAGCAACCAGCATGAACACACCTGAGGAGGACGGGAGTTTGCTTGAAATCTGTAACCTTCACAATCGTCTTCAAACATGTTTTTTTTCTCTACAGAAGAAGAAGAAGAGTCATTTTCCTACCTGCCATGTTCTCGAAGGTGAGGGTCGCAGGGGCGTTGCTCCTGGAGTCGCACTCCTGGTATCGAACCCACGTCTTGTCCAGATCCTCCATGAAGCCATTCTCATGAGAACTGTTGGATAAGGAGGTAGCAGGGTGTCCGAAGGGTTAGTCAGGAATGAAAAGCTAGTTGGTCAGTGTGAGAGGAGTATTGGTTTCTCAAATATCCAGGTCATGGTTATGGACAACCCAGTCCTGTTGATCTAGATCTACCCTATTCAAAGAGGGCATTTGCAGCGGTATCGAAGCTCATCAGTAGGACGAGGGAAAGGTATCCGAAGAGTAAGAACATTATCAATGGAATACCAGGAGGGTAACAAAAGGGTACCAGTGAGGTGTCAGTAGGCTTCTGGACAAGTCCATGGAGTAGGAGGGGTATTCAGTGGGGTATTATCAGTAGCGTATAAAAAAATAAACACTGTTAGAAGGGTATGTACTACTATCAAACTGGTTTTGCAAGCTGGGGGTAGGTAGGGTGTAACAGGGGATAAGGACAGTAGGGCATCAAGGTGAGGGTTACTATTATTGGAGGGTGAGTAAATAATTGGTTTTGGTTTGAAGTCTTTGGAAAGGTACCCAAGGCTGTTGATACTCATTTGAGAAATAACTGCAGCAGTAAAATGGTAGTCTATCAAAAGAATACTCATAGGGTACCAGTAAAGAGTCAGGAGAGTGTCAGATGGGTATCTGCAAGGTGTCTGAGGCTTTCCAGTAGGTATCAATAAGGTATCAGAAGGGTAGGAAGGGTATGCATAGGGTATTAGCAACTCGGGTATGAGAAGATGTGGATATGTGGATATGTGGATATTTGAAATGAACTAGTCAGATATCAGAGGCGTACTGGTTGAGTATTGGGAGAGTACCTTAATCAGGGTATGACATAGCATCAATAGTTGTACCACTTGTCAATCAGAAGGTTCCTTTCCAATATCCACATCTAACCCTACCCAGTGATGCTCTTCTGATACTCAAGTTGCTAATACCCTATGAATACCCTTCCTACCCTACTGATACCTTATTGATATCAGAGGGGTACTGGTTGAGTATTGGGAGAGTACCTTCATCAGGGTAAGGCATAGCATCAATAGTTGTACCACTTGTCAATCAGAAGGTTTTCTTTGAGGTGCTTTTTACCTGAGAATGGCCAGAGAAACGTTCTGTTTCCACGGACTATCTTTCCTCATTCCAATTCCGAATCCAGAGCGGAAGAAAAGCTCTCCTGTTGTCACTAGATCGCACTTTTGTGACGCCTCGAATTCCAACACAGCGCTGTCCCAGATGAAGGCGTGAAGTTTACTGCAGGAGGACGAGCAGAGAAGGTATAATGATGGTCACATCTCCGCAGTACGACAGGTTTATTACAGGTGTTAAAAATAATTTAAAGGGCCCACCCATCTCTGACAGCTTGGATGGCCTCAGCTGCGCTCTCGTAGTTGTGTTTCTCCATGTGCCGGTACATGGTGCTCAGCTCCACCTGCCGTCTGAAGTAAATATCCACCGAGCTCTGCTTCACTGTGGCGTAGATGAACTTATCTGATGGGTTACGCAGCTGAAACCAACAGCATACAATACAGAAAATAACTCTCATCAAACTGGACGGACCACTGTATCCTGGTTCTGCCTTTTTAATTTCTGTTTTTGTGTTCCTACTCAAACAGCCAGAAGATGGCAACAAAGGTTCCACACTGCAGGTTTAACATATTTCCTCACCCTGGGGTCATTGATGCCAGTGATGCGCTCCTCAGGCCGGTCCAGCACCAGGAAGGCTGCCAGGTTGGCAGTATACGAAGCTACAATGATCATAGCAAATCCTGCCCACACCATACCTAGAATCCTGGCTGAGAAACTTCTGGGAGCTCCTGCAGAGACACAAATACAGGAAATGTTGCTGTGGGGTTGGAACGATGGCAAAGTCTATGGGTTTATTATGGATATGTATCAGTACCTTCTCCTATCCCAGAGTTCAGCAGTACTCCCCATGAGAACCACATGGCGGAGGACAGGGTGAGGGCGTCCTCTTCTTCTTCTTCGCTGTTCACTTTAAACCTTCCAAACGGGCTGAAATGGCACAAATACATCAGATTCTCTGACATTATACCAAACATGTCATTGTAACAAACCAATGTCATCAGCAAAAGTTATCACGTTTGTACATTTTTAAGTTTTTCATAATTTTTCTATCTTGTAATTAAACTGTGGCAACAGTAGATTCCATATTTGGATTATTTATTATCTGTGTCACCAAATCCCAGAAAATCCCTGTCTCTTATAATGAACAAGTATTATTTCACCACAAGAGGGCAGTAGTGTTCAGTCTACAGCAGCACAACTGGATTATGTCTTGGAGAAAGTTTGTTAAATAAAGTACTTGAGATGCTTTTTTTTGTCCGTTTTGGGCTACTTTGGAGCATGTGTAGCAGGAGCTTGTACTTTGATAAACTGTGTGTTGTTGTGTTGTGTTGTTTACCTGAACCGGTCTAATAGGTAAAGCATCACTGCCACCACATGGACCGACAGACCGACCAACAGCCACAGTGTGCTCTGGAAGGGCTGCATGAATGAATCCAGAGTGCTTCGAGGGATTTCCTTAACACACAAACATTTACACACGTTAACGTAAAGTCATGTGACACAACAACAAACTTTATTTACACTGCACAGAAACACAAGTTTACCATAGATACTCCAATAAAAATCAACAGTCTGTGAGAGTCAGGTCTCTCTTGTCTGGGGCTGAAGTACAATTCAGTTCAACATAAACTACATTTCACTTTAATTTTATTGTATTTCCTCAAACAAAAACTGGGATTCAATTAAAAGTTGTGTCTCTAATAAATGCTGAGGCAATAATCAATATGAATAAATAAAGACTCCAAATACAGACCAGGGGAAAAACAGCTGAATAAATATGGACATATTGTGAGTGTAAATATTTCACAATAAAAGCTCAATAAGGAAATGGAGGGTCCACATAAACTCTAGATGGTATTGAGTTGCATTCACAGTATAACACAGCAAATGACCTGTCCAGCCTCTGATCCTGTTTGAAAAGCTAAAACCAGACTTCATTCTGAAATATGACAAATTAAATTTATCAGAGAAATAAATCCTGCCTCTAACACAAGCTGTCTCCAAATAGAGACCTGGGATATTCTCCAGTTTAGTAAATAAAGGTCCTGCCCACTGCTGGAGGATTTACAGTAATACATTCAACAATATAATCCTGTTGTTTTCACCACTTGTTCTGTAAAAGTACTGCACGATTGTCCTGTTTCAGTCTCTCTGGGAGGACTAATGTCTCTTTACTCCATCCAACTTTAATCCAGGAAGTGCTGCAGATACTTCACTGTGAGACCAGGGAGAAAATGAACTAGTCAGAGTCCGATGGTCTCTTGAATGAACTCTGCAGATGAGAAACAGACCATGGTCCATAGATCTGCTTTTCCTGCTCTGGGTTCAACATCTTTAGATCAATAACAAACTGATTAAAAAGCATCAATCCCTTAAAATGTAAAGAGTTCAGGACGTTTTAGGACCTGATGTTTTTACATCCTGATGGAAAAACTTCAGTGCAGTGAAGCCGTACGAACAGCTTAAAATCAGAGCTGCAGATGGAAAGATGGAAACTTATCGAGCGGCTTCATGATTGTCTGATGGTGAACTGGGTCAAACTGAACTTAAAATATCTCAGATATCCTCCAGAGCTGCCGACCACCACATCAGCCCTCCTCGCTGTTTCACACAGAGAATGAAAACCACACAGATGCTTTCAGCTACAATCCTGCTCTTCTCTGCAGTCGCATTAGTTTGTACCAGTCGTAGAAGTTTTGAGTGTGAGTTTTCCTCAGTGACATTTTGTTGAGTTGCTGCTTGGCATCTGATCACTCCCATTACCAGTCGTCTGGTAACAGAAACCAGACCAGTTGGTGTCAGCGACTCACCTTCTTGACGAGGATGGTGAGCCCCTGGTATTTGAAGGGTTTGGAGAACTCGATGTACTGAGCGCGCTCATTGTTGATGGTGAGGGGAGCGACAATCATGTCGGCCAGACCTCCCAACAGCTCCCCCATCATCCCGTTCCACTCTTTCTTATTGCTGTTGTTCACCTGCAGGAGGCCAGAGGTCGGTTAAACTGGTTAAACTGGAATCCAGTCATCTTCATGTGACGTGTTTGTATCTGGTTTCTGATGTTGCCATGGTTTCAAAAATGTGTTTTTGCTGTTATGATGTAATCAAACTGTAAAAGATAAAGAACGAACTGAACATTGCAAAACACTACGTCATGCACACGAGAGTCTTTCACACACTTTGATTAACTGCTTCCCTCAGTTTGACGAATACATTCCCAGATATTTACTAAGTAACTGTCCAGTGTTGATGAGTTCTTGCCCACGTTTTGTTTACATCTTTGTTTGTTTGTTTTCAAGTTTTTACTGATGTGTTTCCACATTTTCTTTTCATTAGTTCCCATGTTCTGAGTTTCCCATGAAACACTTTCCTGTTTCGGTAAATTTGTTCATACTTTCTGATTCATCCTCTCCTTGTCATGATGTGTGTTTCTAGTTTGTTTTTTCCTGGGTTCTTGTGTTTAGTTTTGTGATTTATTTTCCTGTGATTGTTCTGTGGGTGTCATGTCCTTTTAGGTTGGTGTTTCATGTCCTGCGTGTTTTCAGTGTTTTCTGTTTTGTCACTTCCTGTTTTATTTTGAGTCTCGTCTCTTGTGTTCCTGTTTCCTGTTGGTCACACCTGTGTTGATTGTCTCGTCTGCACAGCCTTCCCTGATTGTCCTCTCCACCTGTGCTCCATTGACCCTCGTTACCCCAGTGTATTTAACCTCCTGTGTCTCTTGTCTTGTTGCCAGTTCGTTGCCGTTCTAGTGTCTAGTTTTCAGTGTCCAGTTTTCTGTGTCTTGGTTTTCTAGTGTCTTTGATCTGGCGTTTTCTTCTAGTGTCTAGTGATCCCTACTTGGTGTTTTGCTCCCAGGTTTTGTTTTTTTCCAGTGGTTTTGGGTTTTCTTGGGTTTTTGTAGTTTTGTTTTTCCAGTTTTCTAGTGTTTTGGATTTTAGTTTGCGTTTGTATTTTTGCTGCCATTCTGGTGTTTAATAAAAAAACAAAAAAGGTGTTTAATAAAAGAAGACTAAGGGCGCTGCACCCTTAGTCTTCTTTTATTAAAAACCTTTTTTGTTTTCCTTAAGATCTGCGTTTTGGGTCCTGTTTTCTCCTCCCACCTCCCTGACACTCCTATGTCATAATTAATTAGTTTCCACATTTTTGATTAATTAGTTCCCATGATTGATCGTTTTGTCTGTATTTAATAAAATAGTTCGTCTGTGTCTCCATCAGTAGAGGAATCTGAAAAACCTCCTTTTTTTTTTTCTCCACTCGATCTAAACTGTAAATCATAGAATGACTAACAGCCTTTTAACAGCCAGTCGGAGTCAGTGACACTGATATCGTTCAATCTGTTGGAGACACTGTGCCAAATCTGTCCCAACTGAAACGAAGCTCAACAAATGCTGCATCCATTTCAGTGGCGGTGGAAACAGACGGCGTCTCCAGCTGGACGACCACGTCTTTTAAAAATGGAGCTGGATGGTTTTAGTGACAGGACTGAGGATCTTTACTTCCTCAGCAGCTGAAGGACTGAGGCTGAGTTTCCCTCAGAGTCAGAAGATGAACAACAGGTAAACACACAGGAGCGAGTGATGTAGCTTTGATTTGTTCTGTGATATAAACTCAGATATAAATCAGATCTGGTTGCAGGTCATTTCAGTGCAAATATAAAGCATACAAAGAAAAGATAAAACCTGTTTAATATCAGATCTGATATTAAAGTCTTCGTACTTTAGGATCTGTTTGTATCTCAAAGCAGAAATAAAGAAAATATCAACCATAAATAAATCAGTAAGGAGGAAGAGGAGGAGGAGGAAGATCAGACTGCAGGGAGCAAAGAACAGAGAGAGGGAGGGAGGGAGAGTAATGACTAAATGTCTCAGCAAGGTCAGAGTCAGGGACAGAGCGGTGGTCCCCATGGCAACAAGCCCCGACGACGTACGGGTGATGAATCAGTAAACAGGTCAGCGACATGGTGACATCATCGGAGCGAGATAGTGACATCATCAGTCCAAAGATACAGATGTGTCATGATGTCAGAGATGCTGTAACACATGACTCATCACAACAGGATGAGGCGGTGTCACTTCCTGTTTCCTGTGTGGGCGTGGCCGGTTACTGGTTGGATGTCGTATGTTGTGAATGTGTTGATGTGCTTTGTGTTTCCTCTGTTACTTCAGCTGCTTCGGCTAAATAAAATATTACTACAGTAGCTTCATGTATTTTACAGTGATTTCACTCTGTGATCAGAACAATATGAATACATGATATGATGTCTCACACACTCACACTCACAGATACTTACTCGCTCTTGTGTGCCAAATTTCCCATCAGCCACCAGGTGAACCTCGTATGTGAAGTTCATGCTCATGGCTAGCTTGATGAGCAGATCAATGCAGAAACCATAGCAACACTGAGGGACGATGGGCTGACCTGGAACCATCAATCACATACGACTGTTAAATTAATTCATTTGTCTCTGAGATCAAACAGTTGGTTTTAATGTCAGACCAAGAAATTACAACCGACTTGGATTAAACCAGGAGGAAACACTGTTCACGTTACTGTGTTAAAGTGCTTTTTACTACAAGGTACTAGCTTGCATCTACTCGCCTTGGTACCATTTCCATTACAGAGGATAGTACCACCTCTGTGTAGCTGGTCGTCAAGGAGGAGGATACAATTCATGAAGTAATCTTCAGAATTCTTCTGTTGTGGTGTCACAGAAAGAAGTTTGAAGATGTTTTCAGGTGAGAAATGTTTTGTTTTAATGTCAAATATGGTCTTAATCTGTCAAGTTAGAGCCTGTTTAAAACCTTTCTCTGGCGTTTATGGGGCTGCTACAACCTCCATCAGAGCTCAGGATCTCTAATTAATTAAATGTTTAATGTTGCACTAAAGCCTGTTATTATACCTTGGACCAATCTTTTTATTGTTTTATCAAACACTGTAGAAGCTGAATGTTACTCTGACTATCACTTTGCAGACTGTGTCAGCTTGTAGGTACAAATATTTGCATGCTGCACAGTGATGATGCAATTATGATTCTGACCAATAACATTTTAGTACCTGGTAGTACCTGGCTATCCCCTTTTTTGGAACCACATGGCAGTGAGTACTTGGAAAGTGGTACCAAGTACTTTTTCCAAATGGAAACCCAAACCAAACCGAGTACAGTGGAGCTGGTACCATGTAGTACAAAAGCACTATTAGTGTACCTGGTATCGTCCCGTTGGGTCCTGTACAGATCACCTTCTTGATCAGGACTCCATTAACAGTGTATTCCTCTTTACACGTCCCGTCTGTCTTCGTTGGCTTCACGTAAACAAAGGGCTCCTGATGGATCGTGACAATCTGACCACGAACACACAGACATTAACACATGCTGTGGGTGTAAGTAAACAGGGATTATGAGATATTTCAAACTCTTCTAGATCCTAAAGAATGTTAAAATTATTTTATTCTTTAAATTAAACTTTTATCAATTTTAAATGTCGCCCTTCAAACAGCACCACAGAGAGTCAGGAACGAGTGAGTATCGTCTGCATATAAACTGACTTTTAAAGCCGAGGTCCTCAAACGGAGTCCTGAGGAACACCAATATTTGTATAAATACTGAAGACTGATGGAGCAGAACATAAAGCAAAGAAATGACAGACACACAATAAAAGGCATAGTTTCAGCAGTAACACATGTAGTTTTTAGTAGTTTAAGTGATAACAGTGGTAGTTTTTAATAGTTTCAATAGTAACACTGGTCAGTTTTAGAAGTTTTAGAAGCAACACTGGTAGTTTTTAGTTGTTTCAATAGTAACAGTGGTTATTTTTAGTAGTTTAGTTGTAGTTTTACCTTCAGTTTTGTCGACATCTGGTATCCAACTGGTTTCTCGGTCTCTCCTCCAGGCCAGATGATTTTCCTCTGAGGATTCATCACAACCTGAAACACGGCAGCACAAGCAGAGTGAGGTTGTAATGTTGTTTCAGGCAGGTCTCTCTGTGACAGTCTGACTAAATGACAGCATCAATACTGCATCTGAACATTCATATTTAAAGAGGCACAAGGCTCTGAGTCTCTGAATACACAATGTTTCTGTGCACTGATGGGAACGCTGTATATAGAATCCGACAATATGATAATCAATAATCAATAACAGGACGAGCACCTGCACACTGCTGTCACAACTGCATGACTCACTAATTACTGTGAGAGGTTAACGGTTAAAGTGTGAAGTCACATTTTCTTTTTCTCCTGAGTTCATCATTTGTCAACAACATTTTATTTTTCATATTATTGTTGGCTTTTCATGGCCACTGTCTACACCGGGTACAACCAGGTGTTAACCAGTCTGTGAAGAGTCTCAGTCATCCAGGTCTTGGTTATCCAAGTAGCATTAAATCACAGCACCCAGACATGAAAGAAGTTTCTTGAAAATGTTTTGTCGCTCATCCAGTTGACTTGACGGGAGCAGCAGGTTTTAAGCTCTCGAGAGTCGTTGACAGGGTCATCGATAATACCCAAAAATATGACCAGCTCTGTAACTAAATATAAAATCAGGTGTATAACAAGGTGTCTGACTCGATATACAAAAACGTATATAACTACGTAAAGCAGGAGTATAATCAGATAAAGCAGCTATTTAACCATGTGTATAACAATATATATAACCATGTAAAGCAGGTCTATAAACAGGAGTATAACCAGGTAAACCAGGTACTTAACCAGGTGTATAACTAGATTTATATAACCAGGTGCATAGCCAGGCATACCATATGTCTAACCAGATGAAGTAGGTATATAACAGGTGTATAACCAGTAAAACGGGTGTATAACAAGGTGAAGCAGCTGTACTGGACCTGTGATCCGTTGAAGACTCCAACCTGGACGAGGCGACCCGGTTTCTGCTGGTAGTTCAGGATGCTGTAAGTGGCGAAGCGCCGGTCGCCATCGTCGTTAAACTCAATCCGTCCCGTCAGACCATCGGGGAACTTTGATGACATCAGCACCCTGGGAAGCCAATCAGACAGCAGGAGAGTCATGGGTCAGCCCTCCTGGAGCTGGTAGATACATTCACACAGAGATATGAGAGTTTAGGTACCAGCAGGTCACATGGCGCAGCAGAAATGGCGGCTCTGATACCGGACAGTACGAATAACGATAATTCGACCTGACTGCTGGTGTATATGGGTCAGATACAGAGACAAAGAGGAAGAGCAGCAGGAGGAGGAGGAGGAAGAGGAGTGACAGCGAGGTTTATTATCCCAGTTGTGTCAGTTTGACTCGGAGCTGAATCCAGATCAGATCAGTGAAGCGTTTTGTTCTGGAGGAGACGAGTCGCCTCAGAGATTATGAAACCCAAACTGGATAAACTGGAGAACGCACAGACGTCACGCTACGTTTGATCAGAACAACCCGACGGCGGCAA
This sequence comes from Pseudochromis fuscus, assembly GCA_900323345.1. Taxonomy (NCBI): domain Eukaryota; kingdom Metazoa; phylum Chordata; class Actinopteri; family Pseudochromidae; genus Pseudochromis; species Pseudochromis fuscus. The sequence goes on along the minus strand of OOFC01002633.1, from coordinate 4,098 downwards.
GAGTCCGTCAGCAAACCACAGCCTGAGTGTACGACAAATTTACATCAACTACATTTTTACAAAACTATTTCAAATCACAAAAATCCATCCTGACAGGCAACCAACTATCTCTCATTTACTTAAAAATAAATGTTTTTATTTTTCTATCTGGATGAAATGTTGAACATTGAATACACCATTTTTAAAAAGCGCTCTAATGTCCACACGATCCTGTAATAAAATGAAAGATACTTTATTAATGACCAGTGAACAACAGCAGCTTTTACAAACCTTGAATTTCATGTATTTGTAGCTCATACAAGGTGCAGTCGTCTGATACAGACTTTAGTTATTTCTTAATAAACCAACTTGATTCAGCACAACAGTGAAAAACAACAGAGTGTTGTGTTGCTGTATAAACACAGATTTCTTTTGGAGTCACACGACAAAGCCACAAGCCACAGACCCACAGTCACCACATGTGTGGGTTTTATGATGGGGAAAATCTCTACAACTACAGTTGACATCTGGCTAATATTGTTAGCATTCTGTAAAGAACCTGTTGAGATAGCTAACAGCTGGAAAACAAGTTATCTACTTGCTATAGCAGTGGTTTCTTTGCTAAAACCTCTACAGCCAGGTAATACTTATCATTGAAATTACTGCTAACATCTATATAATGCTGCTAGCATGCCCCAAAGAACCAGCAGAGAATAGCTAGCTAACAGGTGGATAACACGACTAGCATCGACCCAAAGGAAACAGTTGACAACAAGACAGTTGAGTTCTGTCTGTTCAGACCATCAACCCTTTGTAGAGATGGACAAAGCAAGTGGGTCTCAAAAATGAGGCCAAACTGAAAGTGTAATACACAGTTGGATGTTGGCTCCAAGAAACTCCAACTGACTTCAATTTCAATCATACTCAGTCAATACATGTTTTTCACAAGTCATTCTGATGTCATTAGATTAAGTCAACTCTTCTTCTCAGTGATCTGGTGGTTCATCACAACCAGTCCACAAACCATTGGGTGACGTCACACATGCTTCGTCCTTTTCAAAAAACAGTCTGTGATTCAGACAGAACCGCTTACCCTAGAGCTGGTGGTTGGTACTGACCGTTTGAAGAGTGGACCGGTCCTCCAGATGTTGGTGTTTCCCACACAGCCCCGCGGCGGCTCTGTGATGTTCTCCTTCTCAAACAGCTCCTGCAGAGACTGAGCCACCACAGCGACGGCGTCCGTGATGTGAGCCGACTCGTTTTTACCATTAATCAGCTGGAGGCCCAGCAGGCCTGCACCACACAACACGCAATACACAACCCGCACACGCACACACACACACACACACGCACACACGCACACACACACACACGCACACACACACAGCAGGAAGTTAAACAGGCTGCCGACTGGAAACTGTCCTCATTCATGCAGACTTGTTAATTAAAACCTCTCTCACACACCTTAATTTAACTTTACAGGAGTAATTAAAATGTGATTCAGTGTAATCCACACACACACACTCTGGGCTTCAGGCGTCAGGTCAGTGTTCAGTTCTACCAAACTGCATGCTGGGAGTTCACTCTGACAATCAGACGTTTGTCTCAGCATAGGAGAGCCTCACTGAGACGTTATGAACTGTGTTTGGTGTTTTCCTTCAGCAGAAACTCGTCCTGCTGCGAAGACAAGTGTCCACATCTGTCCTCCAGCTGAGCCACAATGGCCGGCTAACACTGTTAGCATTCCACAAAGAAACTAATATTGCTAATCATCTGGTTGAAGAGCTACTTCCTGAAACTACTGTTAACAGCTAGCTAACACCATTAGCATTCACAAAAGAATTGTTAGCAAACATTTAACAGCAGGCTAATATTGTTAGCAGTTCCTACAGAAACCACGGGGTGTAGCTTGCTAGCACCTGCAACAGTAAACAGCTGAGTAATGTTGCTAGCATTTTCAACGGATCATTCTTGGAACCGAGAGACCGTTAGCATTCCAAAAACACAAGGTACAGACAACTAAGACTTTATATGGCTAGCTAACACTGCTAGTAGATAGCTAGTTGAAATTCACCACAGAAACCATAAAGAGTAGCTTGTTAATTTTACCATGAGCAGCTACTTCCAGTGGAATTCCAGGCAACGGCTAACATTATTTCTTTGAAACATGTTGATATTTTCCATAAGAATGTTGGCTAACTGTTTGTTTGAGAAGTGTTAAACAAGCTAACGTCTCTGCCTGATGCACAGACCGTGGTTATTCATTTAAAAGGAACATGTCTGACGAGCCGAAGGCTAAATGAAACGGGGAATGCTAACACTGCTAGCTTGCTGTTGTTCCGTTAGCCGGAGCACCAGCTGCAGAAACGTCTTCCTCATAATGTGACAAGTGTCTGGTGAAGAAAAACAACATCAGAATCCAGAATGTCGCAGTACTGCTTCACGGGTTTCTTCTTAGAGAATCGTTTCAGAAACAAATCCTGAAGGAAGAGGGTGAACAAAATAATGTGAACACCTGTGCCATCTGTTGCAATCCAACACGAGAACACAAACTGCACTGCACACTTCCTGTGCATGCAGCTGTTGTTGTATTGGGTTGTGTTATGTCTTAGTTGTTCACATTCTTCTGTCCACCTGCTGATGAAACCTAACCTGTATTTTTCAGCTAAATTAATAAAAACCTTTGTCATAATTTGCAAAAAATTAGCTGGAATTTGGCTGTAAAGTATTTAATAATAAAACACCCTAAAGACTACTGAAACTACTTACCTGATACTTTATTTACAACTAAAAAGCAGCTAATTTTTTCCAACAATTATGAAGAAAGTTTCCAAGAATTAGAAAATACATGAAGTCCTAACAAACTCTCATTACTAGTCTCCACTCATAAAAAAGCTAACAGGTAGTTCTACTTGATTATTGTAATTTACAGCTGAAATACAAACTGATGTTTATGAAGAAAGAAAGAAAGTATGATCAGTACTATGTCTGCGAAACATGAAAAATAAAATGTGAAACTGAAACGGTGTCCCTAAAAAGAAACCTCCGACCTCCCGTAACAGAGACAACACACCTGAGTGTTTAAAAGTCTCGCCACACTTTTAAAAGAAATGATGGAGATTTTTTTGACACATCTGTCGTTGGGAAGAGACGGCGATGTGTAGAAAAATGACACATCATTTTTAAAAGTGCGGCGGCCGGCTGGTGAGGATGTTTTCTGAAACAAAAAGCCACGTCAACAGAGCGGGAAGCCGATTACCCAGCAGCCAGAGGGAGGACGCCGGCCTCCACCATGATGCTGAATTTATGTTTCCGCCACATCTCTCAGGACACAGTGATTTAATGTTCTGAGCACTGAAAGTGACTTTGCTCATGAAATATAGTCGTTAGAGTTATGACAAAAGTCAGTGGCTCCCAACCTGTAGGTCTTATAGACTTTAGCAAGATAAAAGTATAGATAACAGTTGAAATGATTAGCCAAACAAAGCTGAAATACGGTTAAAGTTACAAACAAACAGAAATGTTTAACTAAATTGTAGCTGACAGTGGAAAGAGTTAGCTAAAAGTGTGGGTTCAGCACTAGTATTAGGGATAAAGGGTTGGAAATGTTTGCTCAAAGTGGATAAACATCTCAAATAAATAGTTACAACTATAAACAAGTTGAAATTGTTTGCTAACTGTGAAATTAGCTAGATAAATTTATGGCTAATAGTTGAAATTCTTTGCTAATAGTGCAGCAAACAGCTGAAATAGTTAGCTAAGCAATGGATGGATGTTAATTGGTGTAATAGGTTAAAGTTTTGGAACAGTTAGCTAACGGCAGGTGATAAATGTTGAACTAAAATCCAGTTAAAAAAAAAGGCTGGGAACCATTGAGCTAAATTGTTGGTATAAAGTAACAAGGTGTCCACATAGTTTTGGGCAAACATGGTCATCTGGCTGACTGAGTAATCAGCTGACTCAATAAATCCCGCCCCCTGGCTCCATGTTGCAGTGGGCGGGGCCTCTATTGACCAACGGCAAAGGGCACAGCATCAAGCAGGTAACAGGAAGCAGCGGCGGGATCTTACCAGTGTTCTGATTGGACACACGTCACGGTTACCGCAGCAACACTAGCTG
>OOFC01002632.1:0-10453 GCA_900323345.1 Pseudochromis fuscus | reverse complement strand
CCTGCCCCTGGGAGGCAATGGAGAGAGACAAACCTCACGCACAGTCGGCTCTGAGGGCCCTCGCGTAGTCTGCCCACTGTTCAGGTTAATCGGGATGAGCTCATGGCCGCAGTAGGAGCCACCTATCACCCTCCGATGTTGCTAGGCTACTTACAATGCTGGTTATTGCGCAACAGTTCTTACGGTTTCTTTTTCCTGCAAGTAACCAGCCTAATGCCCAAACTGTAAACCTCTCTTCACTCTACAATATTGTTATTATTGTTATTAGTTGGAAGATATTCTTGAATTTTCTTGTCAGTAAACCCCATGACAAGATCCAAACCAACACTGAAGGGATTCAACTAACAAGTATTGTCAGTGTAGCTTTATGTAGTTTATTCCTCTGTGCCATAGAACTCCATTGTTGTCCAGCAACCATTAAAAACACACCAGTGAGCCACACTGGATGAAATTACATTACAATGTACGCACGCACAATGTATTTCATTTTGAGTCAGTACTCGGACTCTGTGTTGCTGATAATAGGCATAAAAAATCCACTATTTACTACTGTTTAAGTCACATTTTATAAAACTGCTTTTAGGAAATCCCTGAAACTTTTAAAAAATAAATAAAAGTATAGATTTGCGTCAACTTGTTTTAAGCTTTGTCTTTAGAAGGAGTGATTGTAGTTGAAGCCCGGGGGGGTTTGAAAGTAAATTAATGTGAAGCTCATTGTTGCTCTTTTCATGGGAATGGTTAACATTATTAACTCAGAATGTGCTCAGCCTCCCCCTTTTGAAGCTGAAACATGCCTCTGCAATAACATTGTAAAATATTTTTGGCAAAGCACACAGAAGTTTCTGTGTAACCTTAACTCAACTCGGCATGCACACCTGCAGAGTCCTATTTAAATCTGCAGTTCTGCATATCATCAGCGCTGTGTTTTTATTGGTTTGGTCATATCCAGTTTCTCTGGGTCTGTGCCACACAGCATGGAGCTCCTTTTAAATTCTTGTAATTGTGAGAAACGCAACATTGCCTAGAGCGCACATTTCTAATGTTATATAAGAGTTATCATGTATTGTACAGACATGTATGAGTCCACACCCAGAAACCTATGCAGATTTATGTTTCAGGCTTCAGTGAGTAAGATGGAAAGAGGCTGAGGTTATCAGTACTTCTGTCTGACAGTATTAATGATTATTAAAGCCGCATCATGTAGGAGTACATGTAGTGCAGTCTATCTAAACCATGCAAACACAACTAGACCACACCTACAATAGATTAGACACCGCAGTAGAATCCAGGGCCTTCAGCTCCAAACCATAATTACTGTTTCTGACCTCGCCCACTCAGGCTGTCTAAAGTGTCGTCGTAGTATCACAGTCGCTGTCTTTCACTGCACTTACAGCCTTTTGTGGAGCAGAAACTCAATCTCTTCCATGCTGCTTCATGTCACTCCTGCTCAGCTGTATTCACTGAGTGGAAACCAGACATGTGACAACAAAGAGGCCACCACTTCCTGTACTGAAAAAACTATAAACAGGAAAGTAGAAGCTCACTCCTGTTTTTCACTGTTTTCTCAAAAATAGTGTTTAAAGGTTAAAACACACTCTCGGCGGGAGCTGCATTACTACTTTTTGTCTCTCAGCCTCCACCACTGGTTGGTTTAGTTTCTGTGCCCCTCTCACTTTACCGTGATGTTTACTAAGTAAAAAAATATTCTGTTCACTTGGGCCCAAGGGCAAAAAACAAAAAAAGTGCAGCTCAGCAGCCAACAGGAAACCTCTGAAAGTTTCTGTCACTTGCAGAAGCAGCTGAGATGTCACGCTATTGGATTCAGAGCAGGCCAATAGGAGGGGAGCATTGGAGGGGGAGTGTTGTGAGAAGGGAAGTGAGGCAGCAGCAGGGCCTGATGTTTCGACACTGTGCGTGAGAGAAGGAATGGATAAAAGGCAAAATGTGTCAGTGAGAGAGTGAGCATGTGTGCAAGATGTGTTTGCCCCAACCTTTTCATCTGCTGCACAGGGGGGCTATAGCCACTGCCCGGAGGTGTTCAGTTGTGTCCCGCTAGGACCCACACGCCGGCTGGTAACCCACCTCAAAGTGTCTTTCTCTGTAGTCCAGCACCACCTCAAAAACTAGGTTTTCCATGTGTTAGGGCAAAGAAATTAGCCAAGGCCAAAAAAAAACCCAAAACATGATTAGAGACATTTGATTAAATGCATTCTTCAAAATTCTCTTTTTGGTTCATGTCTCTAACAACCGGGCCTGTGAAAGTAAGGGTTTGTATTTTGAGACCGCCCCCTGTGTGACTACATGCTTCTGTCTTTGTTCATTGTTCATGCAGACACCCCACATTTTCAGTGGCCTACAAATGCACTCAGACGGCAACGCATTCTTTGGACTTTCCCTTTCCGTGATCAAACATTAGGTCTAAAATAACAAGCAGGCGATCTGCGCTAATCCTCAGACGGCTAAATATACACTATTTTAAATGTAGGTACTCACAATGTATTTAAGTCAGTAGTGTACAACTCTGGCTGTGGGTACATTTTTATAGACTGTATATAGAATGGACGTCACCCATTGGTTTGTTGACTCAAGTATTTGGCATTTGAAGGTTGCCATGTTGGTTTTTTGGAGCCAGAATTGACCATATTTGGATTAGGAGTGAGGAGAGGGGGCTGACCCTTGAACCCAAGGACACTGCCCAATTTAGAAAAAACCAAACCACCTGTAGATTTTTGGCCACCAGACCTGTCAATCAAACCCACCACAGTGTTTTTTTTGGAGCCAGCATCTAGTGGCCATTGGTGGTATTGAACTTTTTGGGACTTCTGCATCAGCCTCACTCCTGTGTGCATGTCTATATACAGTCTATGGTTAATTTGAAGGTGTCTAAGATCCTTTGTAAACATCACAAGATTCTAAAACCTTTTGAAATTTGTTTGTCTGGAAGTTTTAGTGTCTATTTAAGTTCTCAAACTCCTGCTTGTTCTCAATCATCATCAGGTACATAGTTGTCTGGAAGTCAACAAAGTTCTCAGGGCACAAGTCAAATATTGGGTTGCTGTACATTTGTTTTGGCAGTTCACTGAACTTTTCTGAAACTTACTGTCTCTTTGTATTTCACCATCTTCCTCCCTTTGTTCCTCTACTTATGTATCCTTACACTTTTTTTTTTTTTTTTGTCCTTCCCAGTGTCTTAGAAACATAACTTTGCCTCGACCTATTTTCCCTTTAATCTGCATGTATCCAAAACAAAGACTGCCTGAAAATCCAGCTCTACTCGTTTTCCCTCAGACCTTTGTATATGTTCCATTTGTTGCATCATGCTTTGCACGTTTCTCGGCTAATGTTTCCCAGCTGCCTGTTTTGTGGTTTCTTGGAACGAGCCTGATACGTTAGGTACTACAACTGATAGATACTGCCTATACATTGTCCAAGCAATGTGTCTGTTGTCTTCTGCAATAGCAAAGATCATTTAAAAAATCACATCAGAAGGACTTTTATTGTGCCGATACTCATCGACATGTATTAACAGTATACGTCCCTAAGTAGTATTTATTGGAAGGTGTACAGAAAGGTTTGTCAGCATTTATTTACAAATGAATAAGTCTAGATGTGCCTGTCCTACTTTGCTTTATTTAATTTTTCTGTCCAAGTCTTTCTCTACTTCCCTCAAAATGCAAACTCTTACTCCTCGCCCCTACAATCAGTAAAGTAGCGAGCCAGTCCAGTCAGATATGAACAGAGTTAGGGTGTAGACTCCAATCAGAAGCCTTGACATTCTGAGTTATTGAAGGCAAACACATCATAATCATTTCATGTCTGCTTCCTGTAGCTCTGTCTAAACAACACTGCTTCTATTTCCAGGAAATGTAAAGTTCATTGACTACGAGTACGCTGGGTACAATTACCAAGCCTATGACATTGGGAACCATTTCAATGAGTTTGCTGGTAAGACCACTTCTACCACTTGATGTATATAGAACAATTGTGCATATGTATATGTCAATTTGTTGGTTTGCTATGGTGTAAGTATCCAACATGTGCTGTGCTCTGATGATTTAGGCCTGAATGAAGTGGACTATAGTCACTACCCAGAGCGGGCCTTCCAGCTTCAGTGGCTGCGCTCCTACCTGGAGGCCTATAAGGAGTACAAAGGCCAGGGCAGCACGGTCAGCGACAGGGAGGTGGAGGTTCTGTATGTCCAAGTCAACCAGTTTGCCCTGGTAAGTACATTGGAGTCTAGCTAAAAGGTGACTGTAGCGAATGATTTTTGAATTGAAGTCAATTGGAGTTTTTTGAAGCGAGCATCTAGTGGCTGTGTGACTTATGTACATATTAATATACCTTTACAGTCTCCTAGTGGTTGAACAAATAAAACTTGGTCTCCTGACACAGGCAATGGAAAAAATTGTGGTAAATAAATTTAGTTTATTGTGTGGATGAAAATTTTCACAATAAGTGTCATGTTGAAGAATGAAGGGTTTCTACAGCAGTTTAGTTTAAGGCCACGGATGAAAATATGACGAGTTAAACTATCAAACAGAGGAAATTAGAAATAAAGTCTGTTACCTGTTACCTACCTGTAGTCTTTTGTATCATGTGCAAACTGAGGAGATACTGTATATTCATATTTTTGAATAACCTGCATCATGAACTACTTTCAATACAATTTTCTTGTTTTTGATTTCTACGATGATGTGAGGTAACACATCACGAGTGTCATGGAAGGAAACCAGCATTTTGTAAATGCTTAGTATAAACATGTCTTCCCATGAGGGACGTATCAGTCACCAGTTATTCATCTTTTGTCAGTCATTGTAAGCCTCTTATCATTTGAAACATTTAAAGAAGCTTTAAGATTGCAATCTAGTTATAGTGCATGGTCATACTTATCTAACGAAACACGTGAAGAAGACAAGACACAGTTAACAAATGAAACTACAAAAAAAAAAACCCATCAGAGTATTAAATTCATGTAGAATTTTCCTCAGTAGTTTAAAAGATGATGATAATTAACTTTGTGGTTAATAATTGAATAAATACCTTCATGTCACCCTTGTAATATACTGCACTGTAACAGTCACATGTAAAGCAGTGACACCTGTAGAGTACACTAAAGTCCTCAGGCCCTGTGCTGGGTCAGCAAACACAGTTTACAGAGTGCTGTGGGTTAAACACAGCACCGGGTGATGGCGACCTGTAAACTGCAAACCACCTGCTCATAATATGAGAGGGAGGGTGTTTGCAATGCCGCCGCCATACGAGAGGCTCTCTTAACGACGACCTGCAACTTCAGTGAGCCTCGGCGCTCTCTCTCCCCTGAGCCACGCTTCTGCCTTGTTTACTGTCAAGAGGGAAAGAGGGCAGCGTGGAGGATGGGCAAGCACAGCAATTGTGTTTCAGTGTCAGCTATTTGTTGTTGTTGCCATAGGGCTGCTGCTGGCATCGTGCACGCTTGAGTGAGCCACGTTGGGTAATTAGAAACGACATTTAGTTTTAGTACATGCCTAATCCTCAGTGTCTGTCCTCTCTGTCCAGGCGTCTCACTTCTTCTGGGGTCTCTGGGCTCTGATTCAGGCCAAATTCTCCACCATCGACTTCGACTTCTTGGGGTATGTCGCCATCTTGAAATAAACCAGCAAGCACGCGTCAACATGACCTATTTTATTTTGCTGTGTGAGAAAGATATGATCATTTATCATAGGTTTAAAAATGTTATCTTGTCTAATCCCCTCCTCTACAGATACGCAGTCCTGCGTTTTAACCAGTACTTCAAGATGAAGCCAGAGGTGACTACGCTGAACTTACCAGAATAAAAGCCCCACCCACTCGCCTTCTCTTCCTCATGCTCTTTCTCCCATCCAACCTGCTCTGCGCCACATGACGCCTGCAGAGTTCCTACTAGAAGTCTGAGAAGAGCCAGATCGAGAGTCTTGTTCAGTTCCTCTGACTCATCATCTTTAGTTAACCAAGGTGTAGCCCAAATCCATAACACAGGGCATGTGTGAAGGACAGATTTAAGACCTGTTATAATGTGACGTCCTCACGGTTAAGTTTTATTTTGTTATTCTAATATCAGCTCAGATATTTAACACGATATCGGCACATCGGGGTGGAGGAAGATGTTCGCCTCATCCACCACAAACACATAGCAACATGTCTGACAGGCGACCCAAACACTAATCCGATCGCCTGGAAACTGATATGCACACTCATGTGGGGAAACAAGCCAGCACAGTTCAAGAGCAAATTTCCAACAACATATAAGACCAACACAAAGCCCGCTTTGATTCCCTGGGAACCAAGATGGGAAAAAAGCAACGGATGCCAATATGGAAAGGCCAGTACTGTCCCTTTTTATCCCATGTGATCCAAGCCACACCACAAGAAAACAAACTTGTGGCCTGCCTTGTGACTTTCTCACCCTTATTTTCCCCACCACCATCCTGCACATGCATGGGTGGTTCACCAGAATAGCCATTGTTGTTGTTGTGCAGCTGGATGAGGGCTTCTGTGTTTTGGGTTATGAGGCTAGAAGCATCAAAGTTTTGGTAGGGAGAGCATCTTGTGTTTACTTCTTACATCTTCCTGGAGTTGAATAGTCACCGAGAAAGCCATTTGATTTGAGGGAGATTTTCACTGTAACGTAGGTTTTGTTTTTCCGACACTTGGATTCGTTTGTCTGAATGTTCACTGTGGAGTCAGATGTGCATCTCACTGAAATCTGAACATTCCATGTTCATTATGCTAGGCAGGAAAAAAAAAATGGTGGAGCTCACATGAGCAGCGTGAGAGACTCAGTTCACTGTGACTGATCGTAAGCCATGCCGTTCACGACAAGACCAAAACCATGACGTCGTCTGCTCCGTGTCAGGGGAAAGTTCGGGAATCACCTTTTTTATTATAACTAAACACTGCTGTCAGGCCCGATGAACCACGGCCCGATCGTTTTATTTATATACTCGTGGAGCGGCTTTCATTCACAAATGTGCGTGTTATTAAGTGTGAAGCGGCCTCGCTGACTGCCAGATTGCTGAGCCTCTGTCATCGTTTTTTAGGCACAGAGTGTGGAAATAATGGTCTGTGGTAAATGTGGGAAAAACAAAGTGAAATCGGTTGAGATGATCAGCTGTTAGTGGGACCTGAGGAGCAAGAGCGCCATCTGTTGGAGAGAGGAAAAAACCCAATGGTGTCTCAGTAATTGCCTTTTTACCTTTTTACAATGTACAATTATGTTAAATCTGAATGGTTTTATGGTTTTAAACACAAGATAATATCTGGATTATTTAACAAGCCTACACCAAAGTGCTGACATCAGTTTTTTTTTCTTTTTTTTTTTTTTGCTTGTACATTGTGCACACTGTATCATTTTGTAGCACAACGACAGAATAAGTTTATCTATAGACTTCCTAAAACTGACAGTTAATTTAAATGAAAGGCAGAAGTGTTTGCAAGTGTGTGCATGTTTGCTGGTGCAGCACAAAATAATCTACAAATTTAAAACCTCAAAAATTCCCCAATTTAGACATAAATATCTCGTGGAAATGGCCATGAAAACACCACTACTGTAGCTCAGGAGTAGACGCCATTAGTCTGCCTGTGTGCCTGTGAACGCTCTTATTTTTTTGTACTTCCTGTTACTTCTCTCCTGTGTCTTTCATGTCGGTGAATTAAGAAGCAGTTTGATGGTAAAAGCTTTTGGAGTTGTGGTGGAAGAACATTTTAAGGGATCTGTGTTTAAGTTTAGTTAGACTGTCAGACCATGTTTACACAAAGTAAATTAATGTACTATCTTAAATTCAACTTCCACATAATCTTAATATTTAAAATGCATAAAAAATATACTGGTGAAATATTTTATATAGGATTTATTTCCCAAATGAGTGCGTTTTCACTGTATATCAAAGGTCATCTCAGCACTGCTTCTAACGTGAATCATCACTACATTTAAGAACGTCGTCGGTATTTAACGTGTAAAGAAAAATGAAGTCTGTCCTTAAATCTCTCTGGCCACTGTAACATATGTTTATATGTACAGTAAACAAATGTAATATCTTTGCTTGTTTTCAAATGTGAATTAATGTACATAGAGGGAGTTCTTTTTATTTTTTTGTTTTCTAAAAGTTGCATTAAAGTGAATAATTGCCTGGTGTAAGAGGTGAAATTGGAATAAAAGTAAATACTCTTTGAAGAATAAAGTTTATTTACACTGATGTGTGTCTCATTATTTCCTTGTGTTTGGGTATTTTAACAGAGGAGTCAAGTACAACCTGATCAGTTGAGTTGGTTTGATTTTAGTATGACAATGGAAACTTACCCCAATTAAAAAAAAAAAAACCTATTTAATAATTAATGTAAGACAGAAAGCTAAATTACATTCACATGAACAATCCTAAAATTATAACCAACATTTATTATTGTAGTGTTACTCCAGCTGCTATCAGTCAGTCAGATACTGTACTGTCCATCTCCACTCATCCATTTTGCTAAGTTTGAGTGTGGCATTAATACAACTGGATATAACTGACACAAATACAAATCACAAGTGAGCTTGCTGTATTTTTTATTGTCCAGTTTCTTGGTTTTGAGTTCATTGCACTGAGCTCTATAAAGCCTGCTACAGACTGGTGACCAAGGTGTACCCCGCCTCTCTCAATTAAAACTGAATCTGATACTCTGGTGCCAATAAATATATAAACCTGTCTCTTTGACTCCACAGAATCAAAATCAGCTTCATAGGTCAAGTATGTTTGACTCCAGGTTTACAAAGCTCTCTAACATAGACATGTATTAAAACAAGGATATGAAGTATGTGTATGATAGTACAACAAAAAATGAAGAATAAATACAGTTATTAGCAACACATACAAAGTTATTGACACTATATACATGAGGAGGAGGTGAACAAGGAGTGTTTCTCAGACTGACAGCCTGTGTTGGTGGCGTACACTGATGTGCAGCACAGATCAGAGGAGGAGGAGGGTGTGTGGGGAGTTACCTGTACTCCGTTTGACTCTGGACATGTACGCAGACATGGACAAGTTTGTTGGCACCCTTACAGCTCTTTGAAACAAGGCTTCATTATTCATCCTGAAAAGTGGTTTGAAGAAAAGCAGTAGTTTCATTTAAACCTGTCTGCCCGAGGTATGTGACAGAGTGAGCTGATACAGTTGGGAACAGAAGTGACTTCTTGATTATTGTACTAATATATGCTAATAAATAAGTAAATAAATACAAGCCTGGGCAGATGATAAACACTGCACCCCTACAACAAACAAAAACAATGTCTGATTTGTGTTTAGCATGGAATAAAATGAAACAGTATATGAAATAGTTGTGGGTTCTTTTTTTTCATTGGAGGGTACCAACAAATTTGTCCATGACTCTAGGTCCACGATGATATTTTCTGCCATTGTAATCTGTTTCTGTGTTTTTTTGGTGACCCAACCAAACCAGACAGTAAGTGAAGTGCAGAGAGCAGGATAATCACAGCGTACAATTGGATTACAAACTCCTGGGACAGCTTTTACATCCTCTGCTGGGCCTTTCTGGGCTCTTTGGATGTTGGATGATAATAACATCTCTATTCTTTCCATCAGAATCAACTGATCTGTGGCAGAAACTAGAGGTTAAACTTATAACCTATACCTCAGTTGACCACAAGATGGCGACACAACCCACAGAAAGAAACTAGTACTCACATAGGTCCCCAAAACCTGGCAGAAAGCTTACCACGGGGTACAAAATAATCCTATTCAGCATTTATTATTCGTGATATTAATGCTTATTAACACAGATTTCTATATTTAAAATAAAGGCAGCTCATTAATATGCTGTGTAGTGAACGTCTATGTTCAAAACAAGTGAGAAAATACTGAATTTGTGAAGAAAGGCAACACTGAAATCAGCTTAGACTGATTTGACACTGAGCTTTGGTTTTGGTGATACAGCCAAATTTTGTTAAATCAAAAAAAGAGTCTAAATACATGACTGCAGTGTGTTTGTTAAAGCCTAGGAAGTGCAGTGGTGCCTATACAGGCTTCAGCAGTGTGCATGTTTACAGTAACCCAAGGGTTAAATTAGAAACGCACTCATGCCTCACACCCCAAAACCAAACAAGTAATTTCTTACCATTCTCTGGAAGCAAATCAGGCCTGCCTTTCGTCTCCCTAATGCGAGCACTGTCTTATACAGTCGAACAATTACAACAGTGCATTATCCAACTCGCTGACTGTAATTCAATTAACTTCCTCCCCCTGGCTTCATCCACCCAGATAATACACACATTAATTAACAACAGAATCCAATATCGCCTGTTCTGCGCCTCCACTTATTTTCATTTCCCATAAAAAGGTCATAGCAGCCACTTCCAACTGCAGACAATTAGTGTAAGTGTGTAGTAATGGATTACACTTGTATATCACCGGGGCGCAGGGTGCGTGACAGGGAGCGGCGG
>OOFC01002630.1:4840-17816 GCA_900323345.1 Pseudochromis fuscus | reverse complement strand
GCCCCAGACGCCTCCTTCGCCTACCCCTGTCATCTGGGCCCCACTCATCCAGGCTCCTCTCCAGGCAGCAGCCGCCACCACCTCAGTCGCCATCGCCCTGACACACCATCCCCACCTCCCACCAACGCTCTTCAGACCTCCGGTTTCTGTCCTGGGCTCCCTGAAGGACCCTCCCAGCCGGCTTAAAAAGTTCCACACATTTGTCCCTTCATCCACAGCACCTGGCTCGGCTGGAGACTCTCCCTCGGGCACACCTTCGAAGCTACGCACAGGGGTGGACATGCCATTGCTGGCCGCTTTTCGGGCTCAGCACATGACATCAGGTTCAGGGGCAACTGGGTCTAGCCAACACGCCTCAGGTAGCGGAGGCCAGCGTGGACCTAGCGGCGCTGGTTCTGGTTCTAGTGGAGGAGGGGCCTCTGTTTTCCCCTTTGGTCCATACTCATCCTCTGGTTCACCCTCATCAAGTATGGCCCAGCTACACCCACAACCACAGTATCAACAACCCTTTCGCTCCAACACCCCACCCCTCTCCAACCTCTTCCACCAAGCATCTATAGGTGGAAGCACAGGGTCAGTGCTGAGTGGAGGGGCAGTTGGAGCCTGCGGTGGTGCTACCGGGTGGTCCTCTGGTGGAGCAGTTGGAGGTTCTGTAGAAGGAGCCACCGGAGGGGACACTTCTTGGGCTGGAGAAGACTTTACGACCGGTGTGACAGAAGTGACTCTGGGGGGACATTTTGGGCTAGGAGGAGCTACTGGGGGTTCAGTAGGAGGGATCTCAGGGGAAACAGTGGGAGGAGTATCTGAAGGATCACTGGGGACTGCTTGTGGCAGGTTAGCAGGTGGTGCATCAGGTGGATCAGTGGTGGGTGGTGCCAGTGGGTCACTATCAGATACAGCCAGGAGATCAATGGGCGGGACTGCTAAAGGATCAATTGGAAGAGCTTCTGGGGGATCACTGGGAGGGTCTTCTCGAGAATCGTTAGTGGTGACAACCACTGGAGGATCATTAGGGAGAGCCTCTGATGCATCAGTAGTAGTGGTTTCTGGTGCGGACTCTGGGGGAACATTTGGGGGTGTTTCTGCTGATTCAGCATCAGGGAATCCTGGTGGACTGTTGGGAAGAGCTTCTGGTGGACCAACAACGAGCCATATAGGAGGAGGTTCAAGCGGGTCAGGGGGAGGAGTAATTGGAGGACATGCTGGTAGAGGAGTTGGAGGGGCAGTAGGGAGCCATATAGCAGGGTCTGCAGCTTGTCCTGGTGGGGGTGCTTCTGGTAACATTACAGCTGGACTGATTAGTTCCTCCCGTTGTCAGAGTCCTGTATCTACCGGTTCGTCCAGCCCTATGCCCGGTCAGCTTGTCCATAACCAACCACCTCCCAAGCCTCCTCAGGTGGCTCCTCTGCAGCAGTTTGCTGGAGGAGGCAGGACTACCAGTGGCTTAAATCTCTTCCAGTCCCCCCCACATGGCTCCCCATCCTCTAGTAGAGGACAGCACAGTCAGCAGCCTGCTGAGGGCTCCCCATCCTCCCTCAGCCATTTCAGCCTGGCAGGCCTCCAGTCTGGCTGCCTGCCTCACCAGATGTCATTGGAGAGGTCTGCCTTGGCTTCCTTAGCCCAGTACGGTTCAGCAAATGCCTCTCCCTGCCTTACCCCAGTGGCACCCAGTCCCACTGTTCAAAGTCCAGTAACAGGCAGGACTTTCCGCTACAGCGACCCTTCCAGTGCCACAGGATCCCACAGTTCTTTGCTCATGCCTCAGTCTTCTCTCCCTTCACAGCTTCCCAGCCAGCCACACACCACAGGGAGAGATTCTCCTCTGGGACGCTTTTCTGAGGACCTAAAGCTTTTATCCGGCTCGCATCCATCTTTGCCCCAGGAGGTGTCCCAGGCCCTAGGCCACCAAACTCCTCGCTCTTCTGTGGAAACCGGATATTACCCTTCACCATTTTCCTCACCTACTCTTGTACCCAAACCTTGTAGCTCAGTGACAGGGCACATGACTCCTCCGATCCAGATGTCTCCGGGGCACCCTCACCAGACTCAGTCCCCTGGGGCCTCCCCGGGCTTGCCTCTACGGAGGGGCTCTGCTGCCTACTCGTCAGATCTGGAACCTCAAACTGTCCGCTCGAAACTCCCTTCCAATTTGTGAGGATTGATCACACCCTCCTGTGCTCCTCTGAAGTGAAACACACAGACGATCTCCATTTGTGGCATTTTTTTCTGTCTCCAGACTCCACTGTGTTCCACGTCTCATTTTACCAAGATTTTAAATTTACTGTGACTTAAAAGACACTTTACTCAGAGCTCTAGAATACTCTATATTTATTTTATGCTTTGTCCTTTTTTATTCATACATACTGTATATAGATAGAAATATATTTAAATGATAAGTTAATCAAGGGACTAGGAGGGTGTGAAAATAATCTCCATTTAAAGGACAGTCATTTTCTTTATTTCTATAACTATGCCAAATTCATCTGGTGATGTTTGGGAAGCTAATTCAATGGACTACACAATAATACTCTTTTTCTGCAGGAACCTATGCACTAATACCTGCATGTATAAAGGTTTTTTGTGTGTTTCAAAAAAGAATATCTAAATTTTTAGCTAAAACAACATGCTTCGAGACAGGTTGACTCTTGTACCATCTCATTTAGGATCACATATTGCTGATCCTTAAATGTATCTATTAGATTGTACTTATTTATTCTCTGTGTAAACTGTTCAAAATCTTGAGAGATGGAGAAGAGATTTTAGGAAACCAAAAAGACTTTTCCTGTGGGATGATGATTCACCTCCTCTTGGCCCGTCAATGCTTATTTTATACCACTTTATTGTATTAATACTGTTTTTAAAGCAGGGGGAGAGGGTCCAGCGAGCTACCCTCCATCTCAGTATTGAGACATAACAGTATGTGAGCAACTGGCTTTCTGCAGAGTCCTCAACCATGTCCTAACAAGCTCACTTCGTCTTCCAAGCTCATGCCGCTAATGTGTGTAGAAAGCATGTGTTGTTTTTCTTCCTGACTGTGCGCAACTGTTAATGTGTGAGTGTTGGTGAGAATAAGTGTGAATCAGTGGGACAGTCAGATGCAAGGCAAGACTTTTCCCTGAACTGATCAATAGGAAGCTTGCCTTTTTTACGCAAAAAATAGGACTTCCATTAACCACAGCTTGTGTGATGCGTAGCACTCAGACCATTCAAACACAAACATATTCAGATTTATAATAGCCCCAAAACATGACTTTCAGTCATTTAAGAAACGCAGTACATTTCAGTATACTAGGAGAAAAGTGCTGAAAACTGAAATATGCCACTTGATTTATCATTTGTGCATTATTTCTTCTTCTGTAGCTGCTATATGGTCAACATAGACATGTCTCTTCATTGAAGGCAAGTGAGTCTGAGAGTTGAATGTATGTACATTTTTTGTTGCTCAAAGTAAGTACTGTAGCTGTGGTAGATGCACTGAAGGCATGTTTCCCCTCGAGGGGTTAAGAGACTGTTTCATAACTGCAATGGTCATTGATTCAATATCTTTGACAGATACTTTCATCAAGTGTCCTTTAGCAAGACACAAAACCACTACTGGCTAAATTATTTTAACAGCAATCTGGATATGTGACTCAGTAAGTTGTGATCCACACTTTGCTGCCTGTCCTCTGTAAAGGATTACTGCACAGCCACAGTGCTGCTGTAACCTGATAGAAAAAGTGCAAACATAGAGCAAATGTATCCATTAAGTAAAATAAATAAGTACGAATGAGAGAAGTTGTAATTGGACAATCAAACATTTGATCCTCTTTGATACACTGTCTACAGATCACGAGGAAAAAATCAGTAGATGTAATTTTCTGCTGTGCAAAAAGTACGCACAGCCTAAGCTGCTAGTATCACCACCTTAAATATCTTGTGGGTGTTTTGCATAATTCTGCATTGGCCTGCTGAAATTCTTACACACTTCTGACAAAATTCCTTTTGTTTCAAGATGTTTGAGGGTTTTCTTGCATGTACTGCTTGTTTCAAATCCCCCCACAACATTTCAATGTCATTAAAATCTGGGCCTTTTCTTTAACTTGGCCATTTCACAACCCTCTGTTTCTTCTTTTCTTGGTGGATTGGCTGGTGTCCTTAGGATCATTATTCTGTTCCCAAGTCCACTTCTAATTAAACTTCAACTTTCGTGACAGATGGCCTCACATTATCTTCAAGCACTCTTTGATATGGTGCAGAATTCATAGTTGAATCAGGGTTTGTACGCTGGCCAGTTCCTGAGGCAGCAAAACAACACCAAACCAGAACATTTGCACCCGTTCCTCCTGAAAAGCTGTTTTTTGGGCTGTGCCAAACATGTCTACTGTTGCTGTGGCCAAGCAACTTTATCTTTGATTTATCTCTCCAGAACACATTTTTCCAAAAGGCCTCATCTTTCACTATAGATTCACTGGTAAACTGTAAACAAGACTAACCTGCAGATCCTGTGATGAAATGTTGGGTTTCTTGCAGACATATTTTTGGATGAAACAGTCTGAGACAATCATCACCTGGACAAATTGGCAGTCATTTGAAATCTAGTCAAGTTGTAAATAAGTTCTTTTATCATAGGATGTTTTAATTCTACTAAAAGATGATTTTAAATCCTTTGCCAGACTCAGAGGCATCCACAACCTTTTTTTCTCAAGGCCTTAGAGAGCTCCTTAGATCTCGGCATGATCTTGGCATTACACCATACACTTCAATAGCAAAGAGAACAACAGAACCCAGACTTCACCTGTCA
The DNA here is from genome assembly GCA_900323345.1 of Pseudochromis fuscus. Taxonomy (NCBI): domain Eukaryota; kingdom Metazoa; phylum Chordata; class Actinopteri; family Pseudochromidae; genus Pseudochromis; species Pseudochromis fuscus. The sequence continues at coordinate 13,033 of OOFC01002630.1, read as the reverse complement.
CTTCCTGGGGAGGTTTAATCATTGACACCCATTTTGAACCCTTGTTTCTATTTTTATGGATCTGAGGGTGTGATAAATGTGGTTATGTAATGTGTTTACTTTTTCTATGTGACTGATCTCTTGTCAATTTTATGTCATTTGCATAAGCACTGTTTCAAAGACGATCAAAATTTTCTTGTCTGAATATGTCAAAAATTGAACAATTTCCATAGGATGTAGTTAGATAGATGACATTTAGATCATTTAGATGTTTTCAGTCAAAAATCAAACATGAGAAAAAGCTCTAAGTACATCCATTCGCAATCTGTTGACACTCCCCGAGAGCCTTGCAGTGGTCACGAAAACTGTATGCACAGTAGAGGAAGGTATCACTGAACTCCCAGAGGAGACCAGCAGTGATATGCCTCTACATGTTTGTCTATAGCTCATCACCAAGACAGACCCAGGTTCCACTCAGACAGCTGAGTCCCTAACTCAGTCACAGCACTCAGCCACAGGAGCCTAATTTAACGAGACATGTCTGTAATCCCTTGACCCTCACAAGCTATCATGGACTCACACGCAGAGGTGCACAGTGACCATGCTCTCCCCTCATTAAAGTTCCCCGAAGTCCCCGTAATAAGGCATAGCAATACACATGACATGACACACAGCTGCACGGATGCAGATTTACAGACATGCACACGACCGCCAGATCACACGCTGACTGCTCCTTGCAAAATTACAAATTATTCAACAATCTACTTTTTTTTTTTAGTCACAACACTTTATGTTGTTGGAAATATCCTCGGCTGAATTTGCAGTCAGCACATCTGATTGATTTTCCACTTTCTTGTGGCACTCAGATTCACCAGGACAGTTTATAGCCAGTAGTTGTTACCATGTTTCTGATTTGACCTTTAACAGCATTTTTTGTTGTTTGAAGAATACACTGTAATGGTAAGTAGACAAACATTTTAAATAGTTTTTCTGCCATTTCAAATTGACCGACACATTTAAGTTGCTATATTATCAGTCGCCACAGAAGATATTGGGACAACACTGTCATTAAACAAGAATGAGGCTGTTTTATTTTAAGTAACACTGTCTTACATTTGAGGGTGTTGATTAATTTTCCAATATATTTGTGTGGATAACTTCCTAAACGCAACAGAAATGACAAAGGAAAAGCCTGCAACTGTTCCACATCTAGAATATCAATTGTCTGCACACAGCATAGGCATTTAAACCCTGATCGTCATGTACCTGTGCTGCACAAAAGAAAACAGACTGCTGTGCCTCGCACATCAGGAACAAGTCTCCCCTTTTTCCTCACAATATGACCTTATTAAGGGATGCAGTTGGAGAACAGTTTGAAGCCGATCTGTGAGACAACAGTGTAGATGTGAGGAGACGTTGATGCACTGAGGGAATGATGCATTTGGACACTCAGCCACTGGGAGGACAGGTAGACAGGCAGGGACCCCTATGGGATACTCATGCTGATGGGGTACTTGTGGCATGATGCCCCCCCTTCCTTATGATTGTTGCAGAGTGGATGTTTTCAGAGAGTTATTGATTGGGAGGATATGAGGAAAAGCCTTGAATGTTGTTATGTAGCTAGCAGGTAGTGTTTGGGTGTGTGTGTGTGTGAGTGTGTTTCCCTACCTGGCAGGATCAATGGCTGAGGCTGGCTGCTGTCTGAGGAGGGTGGGGCAGGGTGGCAAAGGTCAGAGCTTATGGAGAGAAAGACACTGGACAGGGATTGATTAGTTGGCCTGAACTTACTCTGGTCCATTATCACAGATAAGTGGTTTAGATGAAGGGTTGGGTGGGTGCACAGTATCAGCAGGATCTGTCAGTGTCACTTAGAGAGCTGACACAATCTACATGATGTCCTGTTTGTTTCATCTTTGCACAATGCCCAGTCTTGAAAGAAAACTGACAATTTGTAATGAAAAAAGAAACAGTTTTTGATTGATGACCATGCAGCTTTGAAATCATGTGATGGAAACTAGAAGCAGCTTCATAATCCTAAGGGTCATGAAGTATTTTCAACTCATGGAAGACCATGTAATCCTTCATTCTCAGTAAAGACATGAAAATAGCCGAAATTGGAGTAACAAGATTTTCACCTGACAGCAATGTTTATTCTTCAAGGGGATTTGCTATTTCCATCCTCCCAGACTATTTGCTGCAGCCGCATCTGTAGCGTAATGTAGTATAGAAGACAGTGTTTTTTAGAGGAATCAGCTGGGAATTAGATAAAGAGGCTTTGAAACTTTGTGTCTTTTGAGAGAGGCGAATAAAGAAAAACAACGGTGACTCACTCGCTCATGCAGAGAACTACTTTCATTATGTCTCCCTGTGTCACCCATCGAAACACGGCAAGAAAATGGCTTTTGTGAGAGAAATAAAGGAAACAGCTATGAAGGGCAGTTGAAAGATCATGTCAGCGTTGTGTCCAAATGCTCGGAGCATGTTCTTTTTTAGAAAAGCAGTACAAAGGAAACAGTGGGAATGCATCTGATATACTTGTTTTGATCCTTGTAAGGCTGTGTTAGTATAAATTTGCTGCTCTATCTTGATCAAATCTAGGTCAGGGATACCTTGTCTTGAGAGCAGAAAATTCATATAAATGAATACCTCATACCTCCAGGCCAGCTGTTGCCCCTAGCTCGCTAGGTGTGTTGTGCAGCAGGTTTTCCAAGTTGCTCCAGTGCAACCCCTCCGATCACAGAGCTTTGGTGAAGCTCCACATGGCACCACGGTACCATTTCCAATTCATAGTTGTTTCTGTAACGTAGCATTCTCAGATCCTGTTTGGTGCGCTTCCAATTTCACTGCCTAATCTTAGCCTCCCTCTCGCATTGTGCTGCCCTACTCGCCCATGAATATGGGTTGGTGAATCAGCGATGCACGCTAATGAAATCATTTGCTGTGATTAAGGATTAGATGTAGCAGCAGCAGCAGAATTGAACCTGCAATTTCTCCAGGGAGAAAAAAGCACGTGCATTTTTTTTTTTTCCTCGTTATTCATTCATGACCAGAAATTCCTCCTAGCCTTCCATAAACACTCACCTTATTTCATACACAAGCACCAGAATCAGGTGTTCGTTGTGACAGCGTACCTCAGAGTGATTGGATACGGTATGAAGATTGCTATATGTGGTGAAAAGTTGTTTACTGTAGCGTCTAATACAACTGACCTCTTTTGCTGCTGCTCCAGTGAGATGGAATAACACGACAGTAATGTTGTTTTGACCACAAAGTGGGCTGTTGGGCAGTCTAACCTGAATATGACCCAGTTTAGGCATACCATAGGGTGCATGTGAGTCCACTCCTAAAAATCACCTTAAGATCCTTCAGGGTAACCAGCTACCTGGCAGGAGTCTCTCTTTGTAGCTGTCAGTTTAAAGTCAATAATTCAAGCTATGTTACAGCTCAATCATGTACGACATTCGACTTAGTTTCGTATTTTATCCAAAACACAAATCTGGAAAAAATCATATTTCTTTGTTGTGTGCAGTTGATCAGAAAACCCTGTGTTTGAAGCCAAAGGTGAGGCTGCTCTTCACTGGATTAGTGTGGGGAGGGGGAAGAAAGGGCACATTTATACTCTATTTGGAGAGATGAGGGTTTACATAAAAAAAAAAAAAAAAAGAAAGAAAAAAAATCCTGCCTCTCGAAGCTGTCTTTCATTTGCTGAAGTACGTACTATAATTCCACTTAATCTGATGTTGGGAACATAATGTCGACAAGGTACTTACTTATACAGATTTATATATTTCCATAGGACCTATTTATATTTCTGTATTTATTTTAGCCTCTCTTAATAAGTGATATCAGCATCATACCAGATAATGATAAGCAATGTTCACCAAAATTGTGTGTATGTACAGAGTTCATAACATGTCCATGATTTTTAAGGAAACATGTCATTTGCATTGTATAATCTCTCTACTTTGGTGCGGCGCCAGAACGGGACATTTTCGTTACACGATACGACAGACGAACAGACTTTTTACCTGAAGGTTCGACCTTTTTTGGTTTTTTTGTTTCATGAAAGGCAGTGACTGGTTCAACACTTCTTATGAGGACTCACAACCTTTTGAGGAGGACAGTATTTTGACCGCTTTGCTATTGATCAATGGATATCTATTTTTTCTGCATTTAACATGGGAACTACGGGAAAAAGCAATAAGGGAACTGTGAAGGTATGGTGTGACTTGATGGGTACCTACAGGACATTGCGCTGGCCCACACACACGACCACCACACACAGTAGCCGTGGCTCGTAGTGTGTGTGGCGGTGAAAGGAGCGAACTGTCGATAAGCACACATACTGGATGAAATAAAACGGTATAGAATAAAATATAAGGAACACCTGCTTCAAGTGGTTTTTTTTGTCTCTGTTTGTATTACATGCAGCATGCTGTCAATTGCACTTCACAGAGTCTCTTAGACGTTGCACAGCGTGATATACACACCTCTTTGTAGCATTCTGACACCATTTTTATTGTATGTTTGAATGAAGCCGGGGATGGCGAATGTGTGAGGTTACTCTTGTTATTTCTTTCCCTCCAGCTTGTGAGATGTGTCAATATAATGAAATAGTCTTTTGCACGCACACACACACACACACGCCTTCACTCAGATGCACACAAAGAGCGGTCAAGAGACAGGTGAAGCTCCTCAGAATGCTGGAAATGTTGGCAGTCTGTAAAAAGGAGGACGGTCTGCGTCTGCCCCTGTGAGCACTCAGCCATCTGCTTCATTAGAATTCCCCCTTGAGGTAACCTTCCCTTCTCCAAGAGGAACTCATTGAAAGTGAAGGGCTTTGTTTTAGATTGTCTATTGTAATTACACATTATTCTCCTCCTCTGATGCCTGCTTGCTGAGAGGAGAGGCGCTGGCTTGCAGCCGCCTGCTCGGCATCTGACGGTGACAAAAAAATTGCACACGGGAGCGTGGTCTGAACGGCGCATGGCCGCCGCTGCCACGTGAGCCTCCTGTACGCTATCGCTGTGCGGTTTTGTGCACTGGGCCAGATCAGCGAGGTCATGGTGACATCCTAGCGGTTGAGGTGGCTGTCTCTCCGCTGCCATGGAGGGACGAGCAGTACTAATGCCTTCCTCTGCAGCATCTGGGATAATCTGCTCTAGTTCTCCTTGGGTCAAACTCAACAGTAATTAATCCTACCATTACCCTGCAGGCCTCAGGGTTAAAGCACTGTATATGCATGTGTCTCAAGTTTTTTTTTTTTTTTTCCTCTTTTTTCCAGATAGCCCCTTTCAACTTGACACTGGTGCTGGAAGAGGGCGAAAGCTTGGCCCGACTTTTACATAAATTAAAACATTTTAATAGTGACATCTGAGAGGGACATGGGGATTAGCGTGGATTTCTGTTGGCCGGCGGGATGAAACTTGAGTGTCCTGAACGTCTAAGATCTGTGCAGAGCAATAGTGGATCAAAAGTAGAGCTGCTGGATGAATTCAGCACATACAAAGTGTCATTACCTGGTTTTTAACGTCCTCTTCTTTTTTTAACCATCTTGCAAATCTGTTGTACTGTTTCACTTGTTTTGGTTTTGCTTTTTAAAGAAAATGCTTTTAGTTTCCAGATCTTCTCACACTCATCGCATGCAGGCCTGGCACTCCATTTTTTTTTGGCAGCCCAAGGCCCAGAGCACTCAGAAACACACACAGTAACTACAGCACATCCGTATTAGTGCTTTTTTTCCCTCTAAAACCCAACCGTCAAAGCCTTTTGACATCTGCCAGTTTGTTCGCAAATATTGTCCAAAAGCCAACTTTGCAATGCTCCAGCTTTTGATGCGCATGGCTGAAAGTTTTCTTTTTATGTCAGTGTGTATGTGTGTGCCCATGCACGTGGGTGACTCTGTGTGTGTGCCTCGTGGGATTAAGTTCATGAAAGCATACGCATGGATAACATCAGAAGGATGGCCACAGGTTGCCAACCTGATGTCCCCTCTCTGCCTCTTGCTCTGCCAGTTACAAACCCCATCCACCCCCCTCCCCCAAAAAAAGCCTGAGTCCTCTGCTCGCTCCTTCCCTACTATGTTGAAAAATTAGGATGGTCAGAAAAGAGCCATATGTGCCCTACTTAGAGGTGGAGGAAAGTGCTGACTGAACTCTGTGTGGGCTGGCATTAGAAATAAAAGGTGATTAAGGTGATCATAAAAAAAAATCTCTGGGACCAGGCCAGCTAATAGTGTCCATCACTGGGAGATGACATGTGAAATGTGATTACCTCAACAGTGAATGTGTGTCTGTAAAAATTGATTTTCTTCTGTATTATCACTTTGTGGACTTTGATGATTCCCTTTTCCAATAATGGCGGCTACTTCGTATTTTTATTCTGCTTTATACAACCTCACTACTTTTCAGATAGAACTAATCTACTTTCTTTTAAATTACCTTCTTAATTATTTGGGATTCTACATGAAAACACACAATAGTCTAAAAAAAATCATAGACGTGATTGGATGAGGCTAACGCAGGGGTGGGCAATCCTGGTGTCCCTCTTCCAACACACCTGATTCAAATGATCAGTTCATCATCAAGCTCTGCAGAAGTCTGGTATCGATCCTGATCATTTGAATCAGGTGTGTTGGAAGCGGGACACATCTAAAACATGCTGTATAGCAGCTCTCGAGGACCAGGATTGCCCACCTCTGCGAATAATATGAAGGGAGGAGTGAGGAGGCGAGTCTGACCCTTGAACCCGAGGCTATGTAACTCAGATTCAGACCAGACCTGTCAACAAAGTAACCATCGCCATAAATCGTGTTTATTTTTTGAAGCCTAATATCTATTTAAGACAAAATGATTTTCAGATGGACCCACATCACTGATGGGAAGAGTTGATTTTAGCTAATGACACCAGAATAACTTCTGAAAAAAAAAAAAAAAAATGTATTGACTGAGTACTTTGTGATTAAAAATACAATTTTTTTTATTCAGTTTGAGCCAGCATCTAGTGGCCATCAGAGGTATTACACCTTTTTACACTTCCACCTTACAATAATACAATAATAATTTTCATTTTTTTCCCTTCAAAAACAATCTAGTTTCCCTTCTAAACTTCTCACATGGTTATTTCACTGTTTCAGATGTAACTCTTTAATATTTTGCCAAAAAGTCCAAAATAATACTGAAAATTTATTTGTATGGCAGAGCTATGTTTTTTCTTTCTTTCTTTCTTTCTTTCTTTCTTTCTTTCTTTCTGGATTTATCTTGTGAATTGACTAGGTGGCAAATTATTGTAAATACACTATTACACATCAATTAATTCAAACTACAGCTTCAGCTCTACCAGCTCCAACAGTAAAATGCTGTTGATGCATCTCACACTGTATCTAATTTCTGTGTTTTATTCAAATAGCATTTTATATTAAGTACTGTTAGTTGTAACAGAGTATTCTCACATTGTGGTATCACAGTTAAATGAACTGAGTAGTTCTGCTCTCACCATTATGTTCATAATGTGCTTGTACTACAGTGTATTGACAAATGTAACACACTGTACTGCCTCTTTTTAACCTTTTCTGGCTCTTTGCAGGTCATCTGGTGAGTATTAATCAAAAGTGTGTGAGAGAGACAGACTTTGATGTGATGATGTGCTGCCTTGAGCTGCGACCCCACTGTGATATGTCAACAGAAGAACCAGTAGCTCAAGTTGTCACCCTGCCATCTGCTAACAGTCCGTCCTAAATGTCCGTTTCTAAGCACAACCAATCCCCCCTCCAGACAAACTCTCTGAGCCTGATACTGTTAGCTGCCTATTTCTGACTAGGAAGGCTTAAATCCTTCTTGCAATGCTCACAAAATTTTTATAAATACTGTTTATTGAATCGGCCCTTGAGATTGAATTGCAGAGATTAATCCCAAAATGTGATATCCGCTATTTCAAAAATATGACCCTACTCTGCTTAACTGATTGTTGGCATGTCAGGAAACTATTCCAGTGGATATTTTTGGGTTTTAATTTAAAGGAGAGTGATGTTTAGTGATGGTTTTTCAAATGCCGAGCAGTAAGCTGATATTTTCCCTCCACAACAAACACAGCGTTTTGCAAAGAAAAACCAAATACATCTGAATACATTAGCATGCTGTATAGTTCAGTGGATGATTCTTGCATATTTCATAAAACCTCTCTCTCTCTCTCTCTTCTAAAAATAATAATAGTATG
>OOFC01002629.1:9493-37867 GCA_900323345.1 Pseudochromis fuscus | reverse complement strand
GGTGTGGTGTATGGTCATTTGAATGAAGATATCTGCTTCTCTCTCTCTCTCTCACACACACACACACACACACACACACACACACACACACACACACACACACACACACACACACACACACACACACACACACATACACACACACACAGTCTCATCATCATTCTGTGTTTGTCTCTAAACAAGAGCCTCTCATCTCCATAATTACAGTATAATTTGGCTGTAAAATGATTTCCCTCAATAACTCCTGCATGAATAACCTCAATAAAAACAGCATAGCACAGAAAACACTCCCAGATACACAGTCTGATACACACACTATCCTAACAAACAAACCAATCCTATTAAGTCCCCATGCATTTCTTTTTGGTTTGCGGGTCATAATCAAGAACAAAAAGCCCCTTCTGCTTTAGCAAATGTAGACAGTGCAACACCACCTCTGTCTTTTAAACATGGTCCTAATTTAGTGAACAAACGAGCTGTCTCTTTTGAGAAAAGTGGGCCCGTAATTGGCTTCATCATCACCACCTCAGCTGTGCCCTGTGTGTTGCCTAAAAACATTCAGGACGCTCACAGCAAGTGACCAATTTTAGAAGATTTTCACAGTAGCCAGGACATGTCAGAGGCTTCTGTTTTATCCTCAAGCTCAGCTATTTATCTCTTTCAGACCATACTGGCAGTTCTGGCACTGTGGCCTTTTATATAAGACTGCTGCTGTGAATCTGCCGATACTCAGAGCTACTGGGTGAATTCCTGCGGATGGGGATGTTTCTCCAATACAAACAACACATTAGCTTTTATCAGAAACTCTAAGAAATGTTTATCCAGGGTGTTTTTATTTCTCGTCTAATTTGGGGTCTTTCTATCTTTGAGTGAAACTTGACAAAATCATGAACTTCGTTGGTGCAGAGTTTGGTGCTATGTTCATCTAAGGTAGCATCACTGCTGTTGGTTTGGAGTCAGTGAGGTCAGGTAAGGCTCATTATTTCCCCTCCAGAACAGATACAGAGCTAGTTGTTATCAGAATTAAGTACATTATGCAACACTGTCACAGGCTGTAGGCGTGCAATGATGAGAAACTCTGCCTTGAAGTTAAAGATAATTAAATTTCACCCTTAAGTAAACATAGTGAATTTTCTACTTTTTCTATCTACATTTACAGTCTGCTGAAAAACAATTTCATTTTTTGTAAATAATTCCACCGCACACACAGCCACACACACACACACACAAAAACACAAGCCCCAAAGGGTATTTTCCAGTTAGTTTTCCCTGAATTCTTTATTTTATTATCACAAACCCACAATAAAGATAAGACTGCAGGTGTTTTTTTTTTTTAAATGATGTGCTAGTTCACATCATATCCAAGGCTGCCCTCCTAATTTAGTTATTTCCCATCGACTGAGTCTACCTCGCCTCGCTGTAAAGGACATTTTTGTCAATGATCATCAATGTGTTTTTATTCTATTTTCAAGGCAGTTAAACTTCTATTTGAGCTACTCTCCTGTTTTGTTATCAATGAAAACCATGTTAAACTTATAAACAGAAGAACAATTGGATTTTTATCAGATTGTGCTTTGCATTGCATAGTTTTAATGGTGTACTTGAAGGCACTACAAACACATTTAGCGGGACATTTGTCTGTTCTGGCAGTTTATTCAGATCGTATCAGTTCTACTGCAGCAACTGACAACTATTGTGTCACATAGTAGATCTTAATTTGTCAAAAATGAGGCCTTTTTTTTTTTTCATTGCCTCCAAAGTGGTTTGTAAGATGTATGATATTGATTCTTCAACTCCACAGGCAAGTAAAATATCCAGAATTCAAATGAAATGCTGAGCTCTTTATCAGACCTCACTTCAAAATTGCCTCTATTTGGTTTCAATTCCAGCTATTCACTGTGGTAAATGGCAGAATTTGTCACAATCTTCATGATGATTAAAGTGTTTCAAAAATTCAAGGAGTTAGAGACGCCCATTACTGATAAATAGAAGTGTTTGTAAACTGCAAACAGGAAGTCACATATACAATACAGAGAGACATATGAGAGACATGACCGCCTGTGGGAATAAATTAGTGTGGTTATCTCCTGTGAGGGTCCGCAAATGTTTCCACAGCTTGTTCAGTCTGTTAGAAGTAACAAAGTCATTAAGTCTTTGTATTTTGTTGAACAGAAGCAGCAGTCTAGCCCTGAGGTTGTCATGGATACAGACACATTGTTAAGGTGAATCTTTGGTTCGAGGTAAATGTGTGTTTTCCTTACGTATGCAGATGGGCAGCTGTCCAGACCACTGGTTGTCTTGGAGACAGATTCGGACCGATGAGCCAATCAGTCGAAATCCAGGCAGACACTGATACACGACCGTGTCACGATAACCGAAGTTTTCCCCAATCACCTGGCCGTTCACGATGCCTTCTGGGATTCCACAGTGACCGGCTGAAAGACAAACACAGGGGGCTCACATTGTCTGACCTCACAAGGATACTAGTGTCTTAGAAGTCTCTTCCTTCAAAGCAACATGTTTGATCCTTCTTGTATCTATATCTACAAGTTATTCAAAATCCTATTTTACATCACAGTAGTATTGTGCACATTAGATGTTTTTTATCGGGGGGCATCTTGGCTTGAAAACATACACCCTGACTCCAGTTTCATTGGGTATGTAAGGCACATGTTTCAGAGCAAACACACACCATAAAACATCAAAGCAGGAAAACAACAAGCGGTCTCCAACTGCAAAATATGAGAGCTTCTGTCACAAATTGAATCACTGTTCAATTACGCCGCAGGCTCAGGTGGTCAGTTGCTACTCCAACACTTTCACAGCTGCGTTGCTCTTGAGGACATCTTCAACAAATGAAGACATCTCTTTGCTTTGAGAGAATCCGACTTGTTTCCAGCTTCACCAAACGGGGTTTGGGGGCCTTTTACTCCCTGATCAGATTCATTCACCAAAGTCTGATTGATGCACAGTACAAACACAAGATGCTCTAAAAGGCATTTCACATAGTTGAAAGGGAATGTTTTTTTTCTGTTCTTAGAGTTTTTGGATTGAGTATTGATTTTGTTCTTTACAGTGGATAAAACCAACTGTGTCCCTGGTGCCAGCAAATGCAAACAATTTAAAGGCAGCCAAAATAGTGGAGCAGAATTAAAAAAAAGGCTGTCTCACATCATTGCACATTGAGGTATTAGTTACTAGTTAAAGGCCATTACTCAAGCAGGTCACACATTTTACTTTCTTGAATATGCTGCAGACAATATACAACAATCAAATAATAAACCTGCTGCGTGGGAATGTTGTCTCCCTCTTCTAGCAGTGAGAGTAATTACACAAAAAGTACCAATGTGTTTGCTCATAGGTAAAGTCACATCCATCCTCCCACCATCTGTTAAATTTCTTGCGTGTCAGTTGTATTTTTTCTTAGACTGTGATTCTTCCTCTGAATGCCAAGTTTCTTTTTTTAACAGGAGCATCGCAAACTTTTCTTGGAAACTTTCTAGGTTTTTCCTCCATAGGCGCCACCATACTCCTATGTGCTGTAGCCTATAGTCCATCGCCGTGGAAATGGTTGCTCCCTTCTTCAGCTCAGACTGACTGCTACTGGTATCCACAGAGACCAAATTGTTTGAACACGTTGGGCAGGGGCGTGAATATTACAGATCATCTTTAAAAATCCAAAACACGCAGAGTAAAGCTGATTTTGTTTTTAAGAAGAAAAGTTTCTGAATAAAAATGCTGTTTATAGCACTTTTTTAAAGACTCAATTTATTGATTTTTTTGACAGAATCATGCCTCCTCATCAGTTTAGGTTAAGTTCCATTGAACTTTTCCTTTATAAATTGCATCTCATATCCCCCCCTCCCCCTCAGCCTGTGAAGTATTCTGGGAAGCGCTGTTTCTACTGAGGCTGCATGGAGAAGTGACACAACATGTCACAACATCTGTTACCTCTGGCTGGCACACTGACAGAAGAAAGCTACTGTTTTTTTTCTTTTTTCTGGCTTACATAAAAAAAAAAAAAAAATCCAAATGAAGTTAGTGAGTGCACAGCAGAAGCTTGCTTGTGATAGTTGTGCTTGTGAGGTGGACGAGGTCAGAGGGAAGCAGCTGTGCAGACAGACATGAGGTGTAGGGCATGTACGTACCTTTGATACCTGTCCTTGTTAGACTGACATCGAAAATACATTTCCAGCTCCTGCTCTAATGGGGATGCTTCAACATGTATGAGTGTGTGTGTGTGTGTGTGTGCAGGTGAATAACATATGTACTAAGCCTTAAATCTGAAAACTACACACAGTGTCTAGATATACCTTAAAATATAATACATGTTTGAAGACACCACTGGTTCTGTAGGTACATACCTAAACATCGTGTTTCTGTTCCACTCCAAAGCCCAGATGACAGGCACTCCCTGACAGCTGACCCCACCAGCATGAAGCCAACATCGCAGGTAAAGATGGCTGTAGCACCAAATGTTGTCTGAGTACCAATTTTTTTCCCATTGGTGGGAGATGGCAGCTCACCGCAGGAGATAACTGGAACACACAGTCAGACACAAGCAATTTAGAAGCAGTTGTGCACCAGTTTAGCTCCAAGTTAATTTGCGGAGCTGCTAGAGCTCATTGGTTTTAGTGAGGAATGCTACCAATCTCAGAAAGCTGTTTATCAGGCAAATTTGGTGCCAATATAGCTGTTTTTCACTCTCTGAAAGACCTATTGAAGAAAATAACAGTTAATTTTTTCCAAATGTTACCACTTTTAAAAAAAAATAGAAAGGAAAAGAAAATAACATTAATTAAAAATGTCAGTGAGGATCAAAATATCAAGGCAACTCGCCCGGTTTAAAAAATTATTTGTACATAGACTCAGTCAATATTAGAGGTAATAAACAAGTTGAAATAAAAATAATACAAAAATAAACCTTGTACACCTGCACCTTCTCATGGCAACAAATTTAAAATGACAAGACAGGAAGTAACACTTTAATTAAGTTTTAAAATCAAATGAGATTTTAATTCACTACTACCTACATCCACCTGCCAGAAATCTAAAGCTTACAAATTGATACTTCATGTTTCGTTAAATGGGGCAAGTTCAATCACAGGCAACGGCTCACTCAGCGCTGGGATAGTTCAGGAGATTTTCTGTGGTTATTACATCATCATACGTGTTTTTTACTCACCCTGACAGTGCGGTCTCTCGTTCTTCCAGCTCCACACCCCGTTGGGTAAGCACTGGATGTGGGCGGGGCCTAATCTGTAGTATCCCGGATCGCAGGTGAACACGATGCGAGTTCTGTATTCGTAGTGTGAGCCGTTGACGATCCTCCAGCGGCCGTGCTCCAGAGAAAACGACCCGATGCTGGGACAAACCACCACTACAGAGACAGGTGCAGTGTGGAGACAATCCAAAGCTTTGCTTAATTTTAATAAAAGATTGAAAAGATAGCATTTCAAAATTGTATTGGGTGGTAAAGTGCCAGCTGAGAGTGAAGCCAAGCCACTGAAAAATATCTTAAAAACGCAGATTAATGACTAATTTTGAGTAAAAATATCCAAACTGCCAGCCACTCATAGCAGCAATTAGAATAATAATTTTATTCAGTAAGAAATTATTACCTATTAATCATTGATTGTACAATGTTGGATTTAATGTTTGCATTTTTTGAAGACCACTGGAGTCTGTTTTCTACATTTGTGGCTTCACTGTTTTGTCAGACAGTCTAGTAACACTATCAGATCTGGCACGTGTATTATGGACATTTCACGGACGTCCATGTGTCACTAACCAGAACATCGTGGTATCTTATTGTGGTTGCTCCATGTTCCATCCGGCTGACAGATGGCTGACGTCAGTTCTTTGCTGGAGAGTCTGTACCCATCGTTACAAAAATAGGAAACTCTCGTTCCCACGGAGTAGTCAGCTGTTAAAACGCCGCCGTTTATGGGAGCCTTGGGTGCCCCGCATGAGACAGCTAGGGGAGGACAGATAACACACTGGTTAAGAAGACAACATGCAAACAGACAAACGCAAGCTCTAATGCACTGTTATGTTTGTCAGGTAGGCCGGTTTGATGTATTCTTTTGAAATCTTTCTGGGGATTCAAAGCCGCTGAATGTATTGTGAATTCGTAAACAAGCTCACAGGTTTACTTCAGTGAAGCTATCAAACTAAAAATATACAATCAAGAGATGCTTGATCTCCAGTTCTAACCACAAAATACATCAATCTTGCAGAACTTGCTCCATTGTGGTTTTAAATAGACTGGTTTGTAGAGTGCTGCACCCTGATATTACACAGTTCCAACAATCTGCTTTACATCCCTTGTTTGATTTGCTATCAATACAAGATACACAAATATTCATAATTGTAAAAGTGACATAAAAAAAACATCACAACATTCTATACACTTCCTGAAACCATCACAACATTCTATACACTTCCTGGAACCATCACAACATTCTACACACTTCCTGGAACCATCACAACATTCTACACACTTCCTGGAACCATCACAACATTCTACACACTTCCTGGAACCATCACAGCATTCTACACACTTCCTGGAACCATCACAGCATTCTACACACTTCCTGGAACCATCACAACATTCTATACACTTCCTGGAACCATCACAGCATTCTACACACTTCCTGGAACCATCACAGCATTCTACACACTTCCTGGAACCATCACAGCATTCTACACACTTCCTGGAACCATCACAACATTCTACACACTTCCTGGAACCATCACAACATTCTACAGACTTCCACGAACCATCACAACATTACTTCCTCAGTACTTCAAAGTCTATTTACTCTCCTTTGATTCTGGTATCACTTAGTTTTCAGGAATTTCAAGTAAACTATTCTTTGTGTTATCTTTGTGTGGTGAAACCAACTGGTGTCATTTTGACCCCAGTGTAAATGAATAAAATGTTCCTAGTCAGAAAAGGTTTTGCAGCACAGAGTAATTTGTGAAAGTGTGTAACCTCCATCTAATTTTGCAAATCCATTTATTATATTAAAAGAAAATGTTTTTTTATTCTAAAGAATATCACATAAATACTCCAGCTTGTTTTAAGTTTACACACTTTCACATGAACAAAGTAACACACCTTGACACGCAGGTACAGGAGAGTCCCAGGAGTGGTAGCCGAGCGCTGTGCGGCGGCACGTTGCTGTTGCATTGCCTATGAGACGATAACCACGGTCGCAAGCCCAGCGCACTACGCTGTTGACATGACCGCCGCTCTGAGAGGAGATGGAGCCATGGAGGGGAGAGTCTGGGGTGGAGCAGTAGAGGGCTGCAGTGGAAGAAAACACATTTGAAAACCAAAGATTTGAAACAGCTTCACACCAGAAGGCTGATTGTCTAAAAACAGGAAGTAGACAGTGAACGCACAAGCAAGTAAAACTTATTTATTTTTCAACCAAACATAGGACATACGTTTTACCATTGTACAGGATTATTCTCTAACCACATGTGAACTAAAATGCTACAATGTTACTAAAATCAGATGTTGGTGCCTCCACATCAGCACTAAGACTATGTCTGCATGCAGGTACACACTAGTAGAAGGACCAAGTATTCACAGTCTTACTGGTGAGGTTTCTGTGTAACTGACAATCCAGTCTGGTGTCATAAAATTACAGCGATTGTAATCATTTTCTTCAATTTTTTATCACTCAGCAAGAAGCACTGTAAAAATCCACTAATAGCACACAGTGTCATATTTCAGAATAAAACCTCCTTTTTAATGAAAGCAATTTAGACTCAGACTTTTACTTTGATTACAAAATTGCACCGTGCTATTTGAGGCATGAGTGGAAATGAGCATGTCGTCACTCTCAAAACAACCAGACAAAAAGTTCTGAGTAGAAATATTAATTGCCATATTCATGCTGGTGATTATACTTTTCCAGGACATCTTAAAAGACAAGTGTTTTTTCAGCCAATTAAGATCATATCAATGCCAAAAAATAAATATAAAGAACTCCGGGCAAAGACATTTTATCGAACAATCAATGAGTAGCGTTACAGTAGATGCCAGATGTTACTGGACACACTGACCGCAGAGTCATCAATTGCAATATGTAATTTTTGGAAATATTCTTACGAGGAGAAACATTAATCCTTCGCTTCAGACAATATTGGCATCTGCAGGAGGGAAACCTGCTGCAACTGCACTGTCAACAGTTTGTTTTCTAATTGTACATCATCTGCATGCTGTGGTCTCGGTTTGTCTCAGTGTCTATGGCAGTAGATAAAGGCCCTTACACAATGTCAATATGCCAGATGATAAGTTTGCAGCAGTTTCACTATGTTGCTCACTCATAGCTTATTAAGATTATCCAGGCCTAGGTCCAGTAAGATGTTGACTTGGGCAAGATGCCTGGTCTGTAACTCTCCAAACCGGGCAAGAACCCAAAAAAAAGTTCTTAACTGGTCTTATTTATTTGTGATTACCCTGTTTTATATGTCCCTCTAGTGCACTACTGGCCCAGTATCTAAAAAAAAAAAAAAAAAAAAATCGAAAATATTCCAGCACCACTTAAGAGTTAGTGAGGGAATGTAGTTTAGTTTTTTCCTTGGGCTGAAAATGCAGAATCAGTGCCAGTGAAGTTTTGTACAGTTTTGTACAGTGATTTCTAATTAAGGCTCTCTGACACAGTTTACTTCTAAAAGCACTAAAAGTTTAATTGGTACAGCAGCCAGTTGATAATATCTCATCAGATCTAATCTACGTTCTTTCCCCTGTAGTAATTTTAAGACTGGTGGCATTAACCTGCTGATTTCAATCACACAAGGGCCTTTGAATATATATATAAAACCCCTGATTGCTATAATGACAAAGTAATAATGTGAAAATATAAGTTTAACACATTTCCACTTAATAATTAAAATCTAAGCACAGTTTATTACCACACAGCAAGATGTATGCTGTCGTGCTGTGGCCTGATTTGCAGGTTAAAAACACTGTTGAAGCTAAACCCTGACATTAGTAGGTCTACAACATATATTTAACATTTCTTGCAGATGCTCACATTAATCACAGCTACCAAACAAGGTTACTGAGTGTGAGCAACTCTGGAGGCTTTTATGTTATTCTTTAGCCTGTAATTCATCATACAGAGCAGTTGTGTTGTAAAGGTTAAAGGAGCGGCCTCCTGACTGGGAGGTATGGAGTGAATAAGCAAACTATAAAGGTAAAAACTGTCTCCTCCCCTTTAGCTGTCAAAAATGCCCTTGAATATAGCACTCAAGCCTCATTACCCAACAGTCGAAGTTATACTCAGCGGGTCCAGGTGCAAGATGGTCTAAATGCAAAGCTTGCTGTAAAACAGCATCTGTGCTCATCAAGCTTCCTTTCAATAGATAAAATTTAAGAACTAACCCATAATGCAATTTAGTAAACTGCTGTAGAAGACAGACAGAAGTTTAGAAGAAAAACAAATGAGCTGAAGTTACTTTTTAAACACTTTACGTTTTCATTAACTTTCTCCCATGAAATCACAAACTGAACAACTTTGGCATCTATAAAGATTTGCTACTGAACAAATGACACACTTTGGCACAGCTTAGAGGATGAACAGCTCTTGCAAGTGTATTTCTAGTCCTTCTGTCTGTCTCTGTGTACCTCTGTCCTTATTTCCATGCATAATATTATAAAGTAGTAGTAAAATAAAGTTGGGATACATACTTTGGTACTCACCAACATAGCGAATTTTGAAGCCTTTCTTGTTTGTGCCATGGTCTGAGGACCAGCGGACGAGGAACTGGTGACCAGAGGTTGTGAGGTTGAAGGGAGTCGGCAGGTCGCCGCTCAGTGTCGCCAGAGTGGGACTGTTGGCTGTGGGACCTAAAGGGACCAAGACAAAGTAAAAAGACAAAAACAACAAATGAGACAGTGAAAATAAACTGTTAATTATTTAAATTTGGAAGTTTTTATGTTTGACTTTTTACTCTCGAGAAAGAACGTCTGTGTTGTGTTTTTTTTTTACCATCAAAAATCTCCAACTGGTCAAACTCTCTCTCAGTGTGGAAACTCTCAAAGGTTATGGTGACATTGTATCCCTTCTCTACTGTAATGCTCCATGAACACATCTGGAGGTTTGGGTAGCTCTCTGGCCAGCCGGGGCTCAGGATGACACCTGATGAGTCGTATCGCACATCGTGGGCGGGGCATTGAACTGAGGGTGAGAAAATGAATGCTGAAGTACACACTTTGATTTTATTGTCAAGTGCTGGGAATACTCATTCAAAACACTTAAATTACTTCTTCTTGCCAAACACACACCTTGGCATGATGGAGGAGCCGCATCCATCTGTAGTCTCTCTCCTAGGCGACAGGTTAGGATCTCATTGCCGACCAATGAAAATCCAGGCTGACATCTGTACCTGATGATGTCACCTGGGGGCACAAAGTGTACGAGGGAAGCGATTAGCACATAAAACTTGTGAAATATAACAAAATGCACAATGTTGAGGTATTTGAGTATTTTAGTATAGTATCACTATTCCATTCAGATAATTTCAGAGAAAAGTACTGAGCTTTTTGCTCCACTTGTAGTTAAACCCACAAATAGTTCAAATCTGCTTCAGCTTGAACACACTACTTCAGTTCTGTTACCTTATGAGAACAGCTTAAACAGACTTTTGATTTAGTTATCTTTTCAATACATTGGATACTACAGGATATTGTAAATAATACTCAAGGAAAAGATCTGAGCAAGTCTTCCACAACTGTCTACTTGGCTCATAAATAAAATTACATAATGTAAACATGTAGCACAACCCCCCAGTGATTCTTCATTGCATCTTGAAGATTTTTCCTATCTTGCTGGCAACTAGAAAGTTATATGTTTCCAGTTTGCATCCTCCATCAAACTGACACATATAGAGGAATGGCAGGTAGACAGACAACTCACCAATCTCCAGCTCTCCGTCCTCCATCAGTATGTCAGCATTGGGCACTTCTGGAGGTGGCTGGCAAACCCTTAATTGGTAGGCTAGGAGAAGAGGCACAGCAGTGGAGAGGAGGGAGGACAAGGGACAGGGACATTATATAAAAATGTGATCGATAAACCTGAGCTGATAAAAACAGAAAGAAAAATTTAAAATGAACATTGCTCAATCTCGACTGCAACTGCAAACACTGCCCGGGGAACTGCGGTGGGGAATCTTTAAAGCAACGAGCGGTGACACAATCTGTTGGTTTCTATTATTTAATCTTGGTTGTATCAGTTTAACTTCACTTTTTAAGTTCAGATGGTCAGGTCAGTGAAGCATGCAATCAAAAAACAGAGCAGATACACAGATATAGCACTGGCTTGAATCATAATAAGGAACCAACTTCACAGCTACTGAGCTGAAGGCTGTAATCAATATTACTGCATGACCGTAGATCACTCACTAACAGAGAGAGAGAGAGAGAGAGGGAGAAAATACAGAAAGACACAGAGAGGGAGAGGGAGAGGGAGAGGGAGAGGGGAGGACCGGAGGAGAGAGAGGGCTGAGGGCTATAAGTCAGGATGAAATTGACTATGAAAATGAGACCTGCCAATAGTATCTGCCGCTCTCATGCATATCAAAGCCCTGTGGTCTGTGTGTGTGTGTGTGTGTGTGCCAGTATGTGTGTGCACGCCTGAATGTGTGCATGTGATTGTTTGTGTGCCCAGCAATGTCTGTGCCTCTGTGCGCGAGGAGAGGATCACTGTGAGTCCGTCATTGATCTCACTAAGCTCTAAGACCATTTTTATAGCTACTTCCACATTCATGTCACATCGGCTTTCTCAGTCTCACGTCCATGACAACATTATCCACCACCCTTTGGCCCTCATCTCTGTATGGGAGCGCTGGCATTCAAGACCTTGACCCAGAGATAAATAAATAGAAGGACAATGACATAGATAAATATCCCCAAACAGTGGACTGATGCTTCTTTTGGGGTTTGTTTGGCATTTCAAACAAAATTTGCACTTTAGCTGCTGTTTCAGATGCAAACAGTGACATTCTGAATTTCAGCTGGGTCACTAAAGGACACTGAAGAGGAAATGTAGAAACACTGTCTCTTATTGTGAGAAGTTCCAGCTTTAAAAAAAAAACCACTTCACTGCAGTCAATCCAGAATGACGGACATTGTTCCTGTAATTATTGTCTCGCTATTTAAGTCTTCTGTAGATGATCAAATGAGGCTCCCACCTCTCGTTTTTGCTGCGTTTTCACATAATAAAACATACACGCCGTCCCCTTTCCATTTTATCCATCTTCCCTGTCACTTTGTGCTGTTCATCGACCGATAAAGCTAAAAATTGAAAATAAACTTGAATCCGTCAGATGGTGAAGTTCCTGTGTGAGTGTGACAGCTGACAGTTAAAACCTGCCAACAAAAATTCATTAACAGCGTGTCATCTGTCTGAAAAGGGGAAGCCGGCTCAAAAGCAGCCTGACATATTTTCACTAAAGAGCACAGAGCAGAAAACTTTGGAGAAGAGACAAATATAGGTTTCATGGAGAAGAGGGGTTCGGGGTTTACATGTAGACATACTTCTGTGTGTGTGTGTGTGTGTGTGTGTGTGTGTGAGACAGAGAACGAATGACAAACTGTGTTGTGAAGGGTGAAAAGAGTAAATAAAGCAATACTCATTAGAAGCCATTCTGTCACATTAAAACTGCATCCAAAAAGGCAATTTTTCAGCATCTAAACAATTCTGACACGAGGAAAATATAAGAAGCATTTCTAAACAGTCTGGTGCAAATCCCGCATTGGCAAAATATAAGGCTTAATTTAGAGAAACAGCCTCATCCTCAGCTTGATGACAATCCATTATGATGGCTGTCAAGAGCACATGAGGTTCTCATAAAATGATTTGCGCAACCTTAGAAAAGCCTGTCATCTTTTAGTTCAAGTAAAAGCATAATGGGATTAACTTTTGGTGACATAATGATATGTAAGGCTTACTAAAAACACTAGACTGTTTACATGCTCATGAATGTATATATGTGTAAAATATAGTCAAACAACATTGCATGTAAATTTAATGTAATGCAGGAAACAATTACAAATTTGATCTAGTACAGGTTATGCATTACCCTGCTGCTAAAAAGAGTATTTCTTATGTATGCACATTACGTATGCTATATACAGCACAAGGGTTTTCTGCACTTTAGATGAGTGGGGTGGTTTTCACCTTAAGCAGCAGCAGAAAACAAAAGGAAATCTAAGTTCACTGAAGGACCTCAGCAAAAAAGATTGAAATGAAATGAGAAACTAAATGGCATAGACAGTTTTGACATGGAGAAGGAGCAGCTCAGGGCCAGAAAAAATACAATCTCCCCAACTCTGTGAAGGGAAGATGACTGTGTGTGTATGTGTGTAAGACAAGCACAAAAACACTTCTATACTATAGTGAAAAAAGGGCTTGGTAATAGACAAATTCTCTAAGACACAACTGTACAACTGTATTCATTATAAATTAAAAAAATTAAAACATTAATTAGTAGGCCTAAATAAACTTTAAATCGTAGGTTTACAAAAGTAATTACAAAATAAAAGTTTGATTTTGTTCCCTGTGCAGTTCCACACTAAAGCAATAATCCTATTTTCTTTAATCTCATGGCAAAACAGGTTATGACAAGCAGGTTATGTATTATAATGATTATTATCAGTAGTAGTAGTGGTAGTCGTGTTAATAGGAGTAGTAGTAGTAGTAATAATACTTTACTCAAATTGGAAGTATCAATACTGCTGATGACCACAAGATGCTCCAATAAACATCAACTTCACTCATGAAATACAAGATCAGTCAGTACTTTTTCACAAGTAATCTTGATGTCACTAGTCTCATGAGTGTCCCAGTGATCCATGTGAAAAGACTTTCATAATTAAATAAATATTAGGTCCTAAAGAGAGGCATATTTGGGGGTGTGACTCTATTGATTGATTAACAGGTCTGGTCTTAATGCCTCAGGTGTTCCGTTAGCCCCGCCCCCTCACTGCTCCCCAGCGATATCCTCTAATCCAAATATGGTCACTTCTATTTCCAGAAAACAATGATGGTGACAGATAAACTTTTCAAAATACTAGTCCACAAACCGCTGTGACAATGTCCATGTGTAATATACAGGCTGTGATCATACATAACAAGTATTTCAGAATTCATTTTTGTACGTACTACTGCTCTCATTTAGAATAACTGGATAAACATGACAGCAGAATTAGTGGCGATGTAAGAAGCTTTAGCACACTTAAAAATAACATTAAAGTGATGTAAGATTGGAAATGTCTGAAGAAAGGATCTTTCTGCAGTGTTGCTAATAGCAACTCAATTCATAACATATCAACAGCATTGTGACAAAGACTTTGCTCAGAGGGTGAAATGCTCAAGATGAGTCAAAGATGGAGTGAAATACAAAACGTCAGTGTCATCACTGCAGCTCCGGCTAGTGAAGCCCTGTAGTTTTACCACTGTAGCTAATCACACCACAGACAGCTACAGACAAAGCAGTTAATGAGAGTAGCTTCTGAGCAGACACAGATAACATGTGGCACTTTGAAAGGAAACTGATATCACCAAGAGTTTTGATGATGTAGTGACTGTCTTACCGTGATAACTTAAGACAAAGAAGCCAGCTCCAGAGAAGTCCGAGTGGAATTTGATGAGGATGATGTTGGAGGTCGAGTAGACAGACTCCAAAGCTGTGTTCCCACTAAACTGCCCAATCTGAGGAGATGATTGATCTGGACCATCCCTGTGGTGAAACAAAGAGAGAAACACACAGAAAGGTACAAAAAAAAAAGTGTGTTACAAAGGAGGCAGTGAGAGACTGAAGCGCCAATAAACAAATGGAAGTCGATCTTTCTTTATAGAACAATGAGGGAGAGGAGTCCACCTAAAACATCATTTGAATAACTTATTGCAGTCATCTCTGACAGTGAGATGGCAATTTGTGATCAGGAAATGGTTTCTCCGAGGCTAGAAACAAAGATAGAAGAGACTCGGTGATATTTATGAGACAAAACCGGAGCTGCTCCATTGACTGCGAATGTGGATGGACATTGTGTGACAAAATGCTGGCGCTCCGAAGTGATTGTGTGTGGATATAAGCCCATCTTCCTGCTCAAAACAATCCACATTACAATGTCACAAAGCTCATTTAGATTTAAAAAAAAAAAAAACACCTCCACAAATTTAGATTTCCAGTTCACTCACAAAAGAACAGCTCTCGATAACAACACAGCTCACAAATCTCTGGCTCTTTTATTCTTGCTGCGGGATGCTCAAGTTCATAAATATTGATCTGAACTGTTGTCGGATCATAAGAACAACAAATATGAATCCTGGTGTAGACTCGAGTTTAGAAATATTGGCCTGACATTCATAAAAAGTTGGACAATTACCACAGAAGGCAGACAGCAAGTTTTCTGCTCACTGGCAGGTCAGACCCTTGGTGCAATGTCATGAACATATTTCACCTTTAATGACAGCACCACCAGCTGTCAGACTGGAACTAACCAATAGCAGACTCATTATCTGTGATTAAAAAGTATCATCATGAAGTTAAATGAAATGATTATTTCCTGATGTTAAGTGTTTTTGGATGAGGCTAATTATACCTGTCAGGTTATGTAAGGAATCATCCCCCTTCTCTGATTCACGTTGGGTGGTTCAGAGTCATCAGAGTAGTTTCAGTCATTGCTTTCCACTGATAATTACCCCTGGCGCTCTCACACACTAACAATTATTGGTACATTATGGCAACATATACGGCGCCGACTTGGCTTTAAGTGTGAGGTCGGTAACATCTGCGACACATGTGATAATTCCTGCAAAGAAATTCTGTGGTAAGCCTCCTAGTATGAGACCAATTAGCAGACTAAGTGACTGTCAGGTTGGCTGGCTCTGGGCTTCAGAGACCGCTGTGAAAATCACACCTTTACCACCAACACCGCTCACTGCAGGGAGCCGGCGTTGTGGCTGAGATTGTGAGGTTTTTTTTTAGTGTGTGCTTGTGCGATTGCTGTCTTTGTGAGATGGTTTGTCCACTTTTCGAACAGACAGCAGGGTCAGAAAACATGCTGTGCGACCAATTCATGGAATCCACGGAATCAGCTGTGGGTGGGCGGCACATTGTTCAGCAGTGTGGCGGCGCCTCGTGTGGGGAAGACAGGCTGGATACTGTGGTTCTTCTACTGCAGTCACATGCACACTAATATATATAAATATAAACCAAACAAATAACAAAGTCTTTCTGAGAAAAAGTTGTTAATTCAGTGAATTATAGCTAAAAAGTTTCTGGAGATACAAAATAAAACTACAAAATAAGCATCAAATCACACATTGGCTATATAGGATAATGTTATATACCTTTAAATTGCATTTTATTGAGGCAGATAAAAAAAAAGTAATCTGGCTGAAAAATAACCTGCAATAAATTTAATAACTGGTGAAATATTTGAGTTAATTTTAAAGCAGAAATGCAAAATATTGTCTGGTTACAGCTTAGCAAATTGAGGAATAGTTGACTTTCTTTGTAATGTATTATCATACATTTGCATTGTTTGTTCTTTGATTGTTTTTTTATTCAATTTTGTTCATGCACAGCACCAATCATCAAAAAAAAAAAAGAGTACTTGATGATTAAAATCATCCTTAGCTGCAAGTTACACTCACAGCCAAACATTCACATTATTGTTACAAGCAATAAAGAGTCCTGAGACATTAGCAGTGCATTCTGTGGGGAGCCCTTAAGGTTTTATTTGTTTCTAAATTAGGACCACCTTGAGTAAAGTTTCCCTATAATTAAGCCTGGGTTTACTGGATTCCTCTGAATGCTGTTGCCATGGAGGGGTGTAGGTGGTGTGCAACAATGTGTAAGTGGGCTTAGGTTCAAAGTAACATTCACATGAACGCCAGGATCCAAGGATTCCCAGGAGAATATTGTTCAGAGCATCATTCTGCCTATGTGTTTCTCCCATAGTGCATCCTGCTGCTATCCCTTCCCCTGGTGTGCCTGACCATCAACATGATGTGAAGGAAAACCCGTCAGACCTCTCATGCCCATTGGAGGCACTTTCAGAGGAGGACAGGGGTCATTATGAGCTCCACAACCTGTCTGCAGCAACGCAGCCCCGTACACAGCCATTAAAGTTTCCAGCAACTCACTAGCACACAACATGAGTCAGAATATGACCTTGACGACTGATCACCAACTGTCCTCTCTAGGGAACCTTTAACCACTGCATAACCTGCCATTATGGAGATGCTCTGATCCAATCATCATCTCAATCCGAACCTTGTCTAAACCTTAATTTTCAAAGCATCTTCTTGCTGCGTAATACATCCCACCCTTTGACAGATGCCGTTGTCACCTCACCTATCAGTGGTTTTAATGTTGTGGCCGATCAGTGTAGATTCCTTTCGACCTTTGTGGATAATCCACTTATTTGTTGAATAGGTATATTGTGTTGACAGACTTTCGCAGGTTGGCGCCTGAGGAAACAGCCAAACCTGGAAATCTGGAGGCTTGACAGTGCTCTCACATCATGACAGGCTAACAAAGAAACAAGACAGATATTTGGTCCTTCTGTGTCTGTCTAAAAATACATGATTTGCAATAGAATGTATCTGCAGCAAACCATGTCTTACCCTGCTGTTGTTGTGTTCTCCCTGCTTAGCCCGGCTGTCTATGTGCCAGGTGACGTTGCACCCTGTCGTCTATTTATAGGAAACAGGATTTAGAAAAGGGACTATAGAGAAAGGGCAGCAACATGGCAACCGTAGAAATAGACTGCGCGGTCTATTTATGGTTCTGCTGCCACCTTGTACCTGCAGATAACTATGTAACATGGTATCTAAGCACCATTTAAACACCTGCATTGACAAAACGTCTGCTGTTGCCAATGGCTGCCCTCCTCAAGAAGAATAATGAAGAGAGA
The DNA here is from genome assembly GCA_900323345.1 of Pseudochromis fuscus. Classification (NCBI taxonomy): domain Eukaryota; kingdom Metazoa; phylum Chordata; class Actinopteri; family Pseudochromidae; genus Pseudochromis; species Pseudochromis fuscus. Next base: position 19,920 of record OOFC01002629.1, on the reverse strand, counting down.
AGTCAAGGCCGGGCAGGAAGGAGGAGAAAGATGTATTGTATATAACATATAAGAGCAACCGAGCTTTAGAGACAGTGTGAGGAGTCGAGGTAAGGAGAGGAAGATTTATGGGTAAAACGGGACAATAAAGAAATTATGTCAGAGCAACTTTATATCCAAGAAGAGATGTCTGTAGTCATGGCAACCTTTGCAAGAATTGAGCCAATTAGTGGCCAGCTCTGAAAAAATGTTAAAGAGCATGACATCCTGCTAGAGAAAGTATGGATGAGTGTGCAGAAAAACCTCTTGGAAAATGTGGTACAAGTAGATATTCAGTCAAAAAAAATAAAAATAATAATATGTCCTAGTGAAATAAATCTTGATGAAGCAGAAACAAATAAAATAGCTCATAATGAGGGTGAACAGTTAAGGAGTTCAGTAAATATGTGAAAAACCAACAGGGAGCTTACCAGACAGTAATGTAGTCGTATATGGGCTCAGTGCTCAGGACGGTGAAGTTGATGTAAATCCCATGTCCAGGAGGAACTCTGACGCTCCACACACAGTCCTGGAAGTTTGGGTATTCCTCAGGGTGACCAGGAGAGTAAATGGTTCCATTTAATGATGTGATGTTACCACCACAAAGAGCTGTGAGATAGAATATTAAAAGAATTACCCTTAATAAATTATCAAGCAAATTAGCATTGCCTTTGTGAAGCTTTAGTAATTGTCTGGATGACTGAGAGAAGAAATGTCTCTATCAGTCGTGTAATGACCACTGGATATTGCCTTAATACCTTTAATAAATTGTCATTACATTTTTATTTCAGTTCTGCAGCCCAGGTATTCCTCAAGTGTGTTGCTCATGAGTAATATGAAGTAACCACTGCTGAGAGCTATAAGACTGAATATGTACAGTTTTCTAAATTAAAGTCCTTAAATAAGTGTTACAGCCTTAAAATGAACAAGAATAATAATTGGATTCATGTGCAGTAACCGGCCGTAAAATTAGATTGATTTGATTTAATTATATAATTCCACTGCAACAATTACCTTTAAGTGTATAAGAACAACATGCCTGCCATCTTACTAATTATTTCTGATTTATTTTACCCTTTTCACCCATTGATTCCATATACTGCAGAACTGCTATTTTCCTTTTGAGTTACAGGTTGTATTTGCTTCTAATTAAACTATATATTCTTTCCACTTTGCACAATATTCTAAATTAACTGTTCATATTACACAAAAAAAATCAAGACCAACTATTGTTCCTACTTCCAGAAAGAACTGTTGACAGGTAACAATAAAATTAATTAAATAAAAAATTAAATAGAGCTTTATAGGAGAAAGATTAAGTGTTAACAATAAATAACTTTATTTAATGAATACTTTTAATTATACTGCAGTTTTCACACCAGCAATAATATCAATATTTATATACCAGTGAAAATGTTTTTAGGACAGACAGGGGAACAGTCTACTAACTTTAAGAAGCTATTGTTGGTACTTGACCACACGAGGGCAACAGTGTTCAGTCTACAGCATCAGCACAGCTGGATGATGCCTTGGTGGAGGTGTGTGATCTCTGAGTGCTGTCAAGTTCACTGTATAATTCATCCTGAACATTCTTTTCTGTAGCGATTAGTAATAAAGTTTATTTTTTCCGACTTCTAGTCCAGAGATGATGTCATCAGTTACCTTCACATCGTGGCAGTGGGTGGTTCCAGTTCCTGCTGATTCCATGTAAACATGTGAGTGAAGCTTCTCCAATTAGTGAATATCCAGGAAGACATTCAAACGACACCGTCATCCCAACGCTGAAATCTGTGCCTATCACGATGCCGTTTCGAAATGGACGAGGGTCTGGGCAGCTCTGGAGCTGGTAGGCTGGAAAGACAACATCCCAAATTAATCCAGCAACACCACGGGACTGGTTTTTAAATGTGTAATGCTACAATCTGCAAAATATGAGAGCAGCAGTATATGTATTCCTTTCTTACTTGTTGAAATACTAAAATCTGTGGAGTCCCACCAACCTCAAGGTGTAGGATGCTCCAGAGTTTTGCAGTTGTGCATAAACCTACTATTCAGCCACCCCTAACCAATGCTCATGAGCAGAAAAGTTGCAGGGAAATACATGAAGACTAATTTTCAAACAGTCCTGTTTACTGATGAGTGCCGTGCAACCCTGGATGGTCCAGATGGATGGAGCAGTGAATGGTTGGTGGATGGCCACCATTTCCCAACAAGGCTGCGACGTCAGCAAGGAGGGGGCGGAGTCGTGTTTTGGATGGGAATCATGGGGGGTAGGACAGGTCGGGCCCTTGAGGGTCCCTGAAGGTGTGAAAGTGACCTCAGCAAAGTCCATAGAGTTTCTGACTGACCACTTTCTTCCACGGTACAAAAAGAAGAACTGTGCTTTCTGCAGCAAAATCCTCTTCATACATGACAGTGTATTATCTCCTGCTGCAAAGTACACCTCTCTGTCATTGGCTGCTATGGGCATAAAAAGAGAGAAACTCATGGTGTAGCCCCCATCCTGGCCTGACCTCAACCCTACTGAGAACCTCTGGAGCCTCAAGCCACAGATCTGTGAGGGTGGTGACAATTCACATCAAAACAGCAGCTCTGAGGCTGTTCTCACATCCTGCAAAGAAATTCAAGGAGAAACTCTCCAAAAACTCACAAGTTCAATGGATGAAGAATTGTGAAGGTGATGTCAAAGAAGGGCTCCTATGTCCACATGTAACTCTGCCTGTTCAGATGTTTTTGATTGAAATAACTTTTCATTTCAGTAAATATGGCCTCCTGATGGTGCAAATTCACAACCTATAAAATGTTTTCAAACTGTACCGTGCATAATAATGTGAGACGGTGCATCTTGAGTTTTTATTTTTGAAAAAAATACTGTTATCAATGGGAGGCTTGTTCAAAAAAATTTGATTTATACTCTACTGGTTGATGAGTTGAAAATTATACTGACGGTCATTTGTACTGACCATTTAGGAAAATCAGAGAAAAATATAATTTGCATAACAATATAGAACGTGGTGCAGAAAGAAACAATGAATACATCCATTCTAACACTGAATAACCAATAAGATAGTCGATGACAAGGCAGAAAAATGTCAAATACAAAATAAACACAAAACCCTAGCAACAAGCTGGATATTGACTATATTTTCTCTTTAGACTATGTTAAATTATCTCTATCCTCTAAAAATCCTCACTAAAAGAAAACGATCTACTTCAGTCTGCAGCTAAAATATCAATAATAACGAAGAATGAAATACTGAACAGAAACTGACAGAAAAAAAACACAGTTGTAGACTTTGAAATATAGATTACAATGACATTTTTGCATGGGTGTCAAGTTCCAAAGAGGTTGTTTTAGAGGTTGCCAAAATATTCTCAAATGAAATCTGACAGTCTGCCATTTAAACCTAATTGTCACAGTAACTTTTAACAGTCGAATGTTGTAAGAGTCATGAGTTCGCTTGACTGAAGAAAGACGTGTCACAGAGAAAGACAAACATTGGTAGCGATAATGGTAGTGGAAATAATAAAACTGCTGGTATTCATATTTTTTCCTGTTTTAAAACACTTTGGCAGTGCTGCTGTCAAGAGATAAAAGGTATTATTCATCAGCCACTGTAATTTGCACATTAATGGAATTAGGCGTAAGAAATTTAGGCTATCTACAAGATTTGTCATAATAAATATAAGACTGCTCAAAACCGTTTTAGTGCCAGATAGAATAAATATAAAACTCATCTCATCATTGAAATTAATTCAAATTGAAGACATCTATGCAGCCTGCAATCTTTTTGGCACGCTGCTTCAGAAGTCAAGGAGAATTTTTTCGTCCAACTGGATGATTTTGTTGTTAATCGCTTGTGAGAAACGACAGTTGGACAGTTGTTCCCACTCTGACTACAGTTGCTGTTTTTGGCTAAACAAGCAGCACAGTCAGATGCCTGCTCTGGATTTTTTTTCTTTGCTTAGGAAGGGATCACTGTAAACAAGATGTTGGAGAGGAACTTGTAGAAACAACATTTACCTTGATAAGTGATGTGGAACCCCGGTTTGTTTTGGGAATAGTCGCTGTGGAAAAAAAAGCTAGTTTGGTGGGTGGTGCTGAACAGGGGTTTGGGGATGACTGGACCGCTGAACCGGTCAATGACCGAGCCCGTCTCCAGCGTTCCACTACGGATCTCCAAATAATCGTGGATCGCTTCAGTGGAGAAGTTCAAAAACTGGAGATGAATACCTGAGGAAGAAAAATAACACAGCTGACGTAGTGCACAGTAGTACATGCTTTATCTCATCAACTATGTGGATAAAGACCAGGAACCGAAATTAATAAATCAATCAATAAATAAAACAAATATACGAAAAGATCAACACAAATAGAAAAAAACTGAAATAAATAGAAAAGAGAGCTGCACATATATTTTTGTACTAAGTTGACAGTGTTTCTTACCGAAGCCGACAGGTAAGTTGACTGTCCATGTGCAGTCTAATCCACTGGGGTAGTTGCCAGGGTAACCCGGACTTAGAATCACTCCACTTACATCTGTCATAGACCCACCACACTGGGCTGTGTACATAAATATACACCCCACACACACACACGCACACACACATACATAACACAGAAAAGGAGAAGAAAGGGAAAGTGCGTTTCAGTGTTGAAAGCAGAACATCAAACACAGGAGGTTGACCTGTGTGAGAGCAGCAGACATGCTTCTTCTTTTGAAGAAGACACTAATCCTGACCGGACATTTCAGCATCTTTAACCCCACATTTTGCCTAATTTCAAATAAAACATTCATATTCTGAAACCTCAATAAATACCCTCCTTATATAAATCTGCATTGTGTGAGTAGAAATGTGTCTAGAGCTTGTTTCCTCTCATTTGCCTCAGTGCATGCTGATGTTTTGGTACACTCCGCATGTTTACGGCAGACTCTGACTTAGCTTTGCATCAGTTTAAAAGCCCTAATCATATTCTGCACAGAATACTAAGTAATCAGCTCATCACAGAATGGTAAATTGATCAAACAGCTTATTTTCAGTAAGTCAGAGAAGGCAATGGAGACTGCTTTCATCATTTTTGCAGCAGTGAAGTTTTGCATGCTCCTCTGTATATCCAGGCATAAATGTGCATGTGTATGTATATGCATGTCAGTCACATACCAATGCACAGGGGTACGGGGTAGTTCCATCTTCTAACAGGTCCAGGCATACAGGTGATGTGGGCATTGCCCTAGAAGTGAGAAAGCAATCACAGTCGAGCATCATAAAAGTTAGCAAATCACCACAGAGGAGCTTTAAATATTTTGGTTTAAAAGTGCTGCTTTATTTGCTCCACAATAATCATGCATTGCAATAACAAGACATCTATATTAACACTGTGGGTCTGAATATTAAGCACGGGGCAGGCAAATCCTCCTTTGGAGCTCTACAGTATACTGCGCAGAAATTGGGCAGACCACACCAGAGACATACATTATTCAGGAGTTGTGCAAACCGCATCAGAGTTGTGTGTTTAGTCAGAGCTGGGAAAACCACCCGAGAGTGGGGTTTCCTTTTGATTCAGTTTAAATAGTTCTTGGTTTGTGTAGCCAGGGGATAAAAAAGAATGAATGGCGGCACATCAGAGAAGCTGAGCAGACTTCAATGATTTCACTTACATATCTGGCAGTCGGTTTGCATAAAAAAATCGTGTAGTGCATTTGTGTATTTTTGTGTATCTGCCATTTTTTTGTATCTGAAATTGGCTACTCTCCAATTCCACTCAGTCCTTCAGTAGCTAGCACGACTCTATACTGAAACAGGTGATGTTTTTTTGTTGTTACCTGTAGAGAGTATCCTTGTTCACATGAAAACTGTACAACATCCCCCACCATGAACCTGTCTCCTTGTCTAATCCCATAGTTTGGAGTCTGCGGCTCTGGACATGACTCCAAACCGATAGCTGACATAAAAAAAAAAAACAGAGAAATAAATATGGTTATAAACGTTATTTTGTATATATTGCATAATCTGTAGTTGTATAAAAGACAAACATGTACCTGTATATTCCAGGTGAAATCCAGCAGCTGAGACACTAATGTCAGAACTGAAGCTGAGATGGAGGTTGTTAGATGTACTATTCAGCAGAGGGGGGATAGTGGTGCCTGAAAGCAGGTAGGGAGACAAGAAAAAAACACAGGACCATGATTTTTTTCTTTTTTTAAACTGAGGCTTAAAAGCAAATGATCCTAGTTATCCGACAGCAAAGGAAACAACAAAGGCCTCCCAAACCTATATTTTCACTTTTTTTGTCAGCGTAGTGTTCTCGAAAGAGGGAGAAGGGAATTACTTTTATTTGAGACATGTATTTTATTTGAAACCACTTTTCAAATGTTGGCTTGACCTACTTAGCGTGGCAAGGGGAAGTACAAAGTTAAAAAAAAAAAGTGCTGCACTACAGAGGAAAAGCTGGCACGGTGCTGTGCTGTACTTCTGTCAGGGGCCTTCATAATAGTCGATCATGTACTTTAATGTAAAGGAATTACTTACTTACTCTAATCTTCTTATCAGTGGAGATGTTGTTGTGTTTGCTAGCATCCAAGATGCAACAGCGCTAACGTTATCGCCTGATCTTAGCCACTTGTGGAGTATTTTCCAGATGCCATTTAGCAGTCAAAAGAAGAAAAAAAAAGCCGGTGTTTTGATTTACATGTTGGTTTTGTGCAGTGGCAGGTGTCTCAGTAAAACTTCACAAAGTTACAGAGGCATTCCTCTGGATGAAGAGCGAATCAGGTCGATGGATGTTATTGGTTGTCTGTCACATGGGGAATTAATTAGCAAGTTTCTGAATCGTCTGCGGCCCCCCTGCTGGTCGTTTTCACATCCCAGAGAAAAAATCTCATTCATTATCATGACGGAAAAATAAAAAGTGATTTTTCTCCCGTGATAATAATTGATGAATGATGCTGAATAATTAACCGCATAGATTTAACCATAACAGTTATTTGGGGATGTATGACAGTATTAATTAAGAGTTGTAATTAACCCTAATAAAGAAAAGTTTTATCACAGCTCTGCATGAATTCATTCATTAATAACAGTTTTATATAGAATCATTGTCGTGTCATTTTGTTGCTCTCAACATAATCTCTTACCCAGTACAAATGTCAAACCCTCCCATTGATTATTTAACACAACAAGCAGATACTCAGATGATTTTGCTCCCCTAAAAGCAGTATTACTATCCCCTGTTTGGACAGTGCTTTGAATTATACACTTTTTTTTTATTTTGAGGTCAGATATGAGTTTCTGTAAGACTGGAGCTGAGGCACTCCCACTTTAGTCTGGCTACACTAATGGCACATTAATGTACAACTCTCTCATTTGTGTGCTCTGTCAAGATTATATTTTTTCTGCTGGCATAGATGAGAGGAGAAAAGTTTGAAGAAAAGTTAATATTTAAGTTAATATTGTCAGCAATACGGTTTGAAGAATTACATTATGGCAAATTGGACTTCAGTCGGCGTGCGGATTTCAAGGTTTTTCCTGCTGCAAGAGACTTATGAGTGACTGTTGCAATAGATGGAGTACAAGCTACAAAACAAGAAGACTGATCCCTGAAAAACACAGAGCAGTAAAATCTGTTGTTTATGCTATTAAACCTGTTTATAGTGATAAATCGATGCAACACTAGCAGCCAGGGTTCATACCTTTTATATGATGGTTTTATTGTTCATGTTCAGAGGGAAATAGTAAACATACCATGAGGAAATCACTTGTGCAGAAGTGCTATCTTAAATAACATTGTGTGGTGAATTTTAGAAGCATCTAGAAATGTGAGTAATTGCATTGTTTTGGAATTAACGTGTTTGACAGCTCGTCTCATAGGTTTGCCTGAATATACCTATTCCTAGTGGAGAATTAGTGCTGTAAGCCGATCAATTCGTTATGCGACAGAAATTTCTCATATGTCGTTCAAGGGAAGGCAGATAAACAAGCAGGTGTCAGTGTGTGTGGAGCTCAGCTCATGCTGGGAGACTCAAAATGGAACCAGTTTAGCTTTAATTGCATTCTTAGCAGGGGGCCACGGGGCCAGCATCTTGCCTCACAACTATATGACAACGTGCAATTCTCTTATCTTATTTACCTGTAAAGCTTTGTTTGCCATAATCAGGTTACAAGACGGTGTATTTCATCTTCATTGTTTTGATATCTAGAATATAAAGGCTTGTGAAGGGGCCCTGACTTAAAGGTCTCTTGATGTACTCACATCTACCAACAGCCACCACTAACATGCGTAACTGTGACGGGCATTTCTTAATTAAAAAAATTTAACTAGTGCTCAGTAGGGTTACTTCAATAACTATTAAAATGGTCACAACTCCATTCTAAAGTGTAGGATTCACCTAATTTCTTGTGGAAAATAACTTCAAATAATGCTAGCAGGTGATGATGGTAACAATTTGTGACTCTGAAAGTCAATTAAAAGACTGTTTACCGGAGTAGCTGCCCAGTCTTGGTGCGTGGTTGTCAGCACCATCGTAAAAATCCAAAGAGTCCCAGTTATGCTCGGTGGCAAAACTCACTACTTGTATCTGGGGAGACAGACAAAAAGCACAGAAGAAGAAAGGTGAGAGAGAACAAAGTGTTCTTGTTAAGCCTTGTTTCGCTGCACTTAGTAAAAGCACCTAAATTGTTACTTGATTGCATCTAATGCAACGGTCAACAAAGTATTTTATTCTAAATACAGATAAATTAAGCATTAAAAAGACTCACTGAAACAGACATGCAACAAACATGTATACTTTATCTGATGGACTGAAATATTAGAGGAAAAACTAAGTGCTGTGAGGTGTCTGTCAAATATTTTCAACACACTGCACTTTGAGTAAGAGGCATCTTTGCCTTTGTATTTGTCCGTGAGAGCAGTTTAGCTTACACGCAATCAGGCCTTATCTTTCATGATTAGATCCTATCTAGTTATCTCTGGATGGCCCCCTCTCTCAGAAACCATCCATCCATTCATCCTTCTAATAATATCTTATCTTCCCCACGATCCTGCCTGCTCAGCTTTTAAGCCAATGATACATAGGTCAGCCAGAAAGCAGCGTGTGACAGGTACTACCTGTATTCCAGCCCCTTCTGGAACAGAGACCTTCCACACGCAGTTCTGGTTGTTGTCGTACGGCTCTGGGTATCCGGGCGACAGGATGGTCCCACGGCGAGAGGTCAATACACCCCCACAGGGAACTGAGCGAGCGCGAGGAGTGAGTAGACAGAGCAGAAAAGAGGAGAGAGGAGAGAGAAGCAGAGGTTAAAACAACACTTTGTCTGTAAGTTGGGGGAAAGCAGGAGAGGGTGGATTGTGCCAACCTTCCCCACTGCAGAGACCGAGATGCAAGTCAACTTGGTTTTAACTGTTTTTCAGTGAATATTGTGAATATTGTGAATACTTCCTCATGAATATGGAAAACCTGTGAATTATATTTACCTATACATGTGGGCAGGGTGTCGTTCCATTGCGCCAGGTTGTCTGGTACACTCTCACAACGAATGGCAGTAGAGCCGTGCAGAACGTAACCAGGATTACACTCAAATTGCACCAAGGAGCCGACCGCAAAGTCGTTCCCGAGACGTTTCCCAAAGCGCGGCTCGGGGACTGAACTGCACTGGGTGGAGCTGGTCCGAGGGACGGCTATAAAATACAGAGGGTAAACACAACAGTTGTCTATATAGGCCTGAAAACTTGTAAAAGGGAGTTTAAACTGATGTTACTGTCAGTGTGGTGTTTCTCCTAAACATATACAAAGTCCTGCTACTGCTACTATGGGAAAATTGTGCCAAGACCAACAAAATAGGATTATTGTGCTAGTTATGTAAAGAATGTAGAAAATTAACCTTGGTAAACAAAGTGAAATCCCTTTGCAGTTTCCGGTCCAACTGTGGTAAACTTAATTGTAATCTGGTTTCCTGAACTCAGAGGTAGGGATTCACCTAGAGAGAGAGAAAATCAGAAACAGTGAGTTATGGTTACACCTGAGGTTCATCTGTTCAGACATTACGCTCAACACCAATCCCTACCAGAGTGGGACCCAGACAGAGATGACAGCAGTGTGTTTTGTTGAGTGGGTCCATCGTAGATCTCGACCACATCATTCAGAGAAGTCTGGAACAACACAAACTGACCAAAGAGAACTGCAGACACAAAAAGAGGGGGAGAAAGACAGACAAAGAGATGCCTTAACCACAAAATTGAACGGTGGTAAATTATTATTCTGTGCCACTGTCTGTGCCTGACCTTCCAATGATAAAATTAACCTGTAATACCTAATTTAAATTTTATTAAGCTGCAGTGTCAACTTCTATTTGAAGCCGGCAATTGGCACAAAATTACATATCGGCACACTTAATAGTCAAAACATCACCTT